>RJWH01003933.1:0-127965 GCA_004363575.1 Solenodon paradoxus
TGTGTGTGTGTGTGTGTGTGTGTGTGTGTGTGTGTGTGTGTGGAGAAAGTGTCAGGAAACTTTCTGGCAGTGATGTTAATATTCTAGGGTTCTGAGTTAAATAGATAAGCAATAAGTAAGATGGTTAGCTAAGAAATTAATGTTCATTTTAGAATCTAGGCTGTGAGCATACGGGTGAACACTCATCCTTTTAACTCTTTTTTTTCACTGAATTCATACTTATATATTTTCTCATATATAAACCATTCTTACTTTCACTCTGTTATGTTATATTCACACGTCTGTTATGTTTTCTTTTTTTTTTTATTCCTCAATGACAAGTCCTTGCTCAGCATTTTAGATGATTTCAGATGATATTTTACAAGATCTTGTTCAGCAATCTTCAGCACCACATTTTCCTCATTTCCTTATTTCCTACCCAAAATCTAGTCTTAACTCAAACTTCCAGTTTACAGAAACTATTGAACTTTCAGGACAATACATGTCAGATCAAAAAGCCATAAATTTAGAATGTTAGCAATCCTGCCCTAGTTACTTCAGCAGTTCAAGGGCATACAAAGTATGTGTGTGGGGAGATATTCTAGATTACAAGAGGTTCAAGTGATGTAACATGAAATATAATTCATGTATCTGCAGGAAGGAAACAAAATATATTCTTCCCTAGGAGAAAACGGTCACTACAGCTTCCTGTTCTCCATTTTCTCTCTTTCTGTTAAAGTTTTCTGGATTAAGTCATTACCTCATTCCCTGTCCTCCCTTTACTCTGTACTTTAAGAATGGAGATACAATTTGTAAACATAAATATCACCATTTAAAAGTATGTAATTCAGTGGTTTTTAGTACAGTCATAATGTGGTAGAAGACCTTTTCCCTGACCCCAATGCAAAAGTTAGTCTGCCAGGAACTTTCCACTATACTAGGGAGGCTGTAGTTATGCCCTGTTATCATGACCAAGGACACACAAGCATCCCTCCCTACTCTGCAGCTGTACATAACTGATATGAGTTGCCAGTAGAAACCACACAGAGCAAGAAGGTGAATCTTTACCTCAGAGTATAAAAAGAGTTCCCCTAAACTCCTGGTTGCTCAGCTTTAGGTTAACAATACACCTGAGTCAGCACAGGTGCTTGCAATAAAGTGCTCTTCTCTACCTGAGTGCTCAGTTGTCAGTCTTTGTCCGGAGGCTCTGCCATAACATTTGTTGCATTGGCCAGGAAGACCCTGAGCTATGCTGGCCCTTTGTTGCCACTGCTGATGGGGGCAGAGATGAGTCCTCCTGCCTGGACCCAAGGTGGAGGAACTGTGTCACAAGGTAATTTCTGGGGCCCAATTCGTGTTGGGACTGGAGGGATTGGATTTCTTTTTGTGCCCTGGTGGATTCAGTAAAGGAGAGAAAAGACTTTCGGGACCAGATGTCTGATTAGTAAGTGTCCCCAGGGACTCAGTCCGAGTTCAGGCCTGCCATTCATGGTGGAAGAAAGGCTTGATCACCCCTTAGGCAACTTTGTTTTCTCGGAGAATAGGGACTTTCCTGGGTGGAAGTCAAACTCAGACTGACTGGTGTGTGAACGTGAGAATGAATGTTCTGCTCCAGGGCAAAAGCTATGGAGTCTTTTTGAGTCCCAGTCTGCAGTTCTGTGGTGACTACATATGGCTTGAGGTGCTGTTGACACTTGGGGAACTGAAGAAATTCAGTTCCTCCCTCAAGTGTTGATCCAGGTCAGGGGTTTATACTGACGCACCCTCAAAAGCTAAGAGGCATCTAAATCCCTGAGAGGGGAGCTGCCAGAAGGACAAAGTGAAAGTTTCCCTGTGTTTGTCTTGCATCTCTGTTCATTGGGAGAGACCTCTTGTCCACAGTCATGGGAAGTAGTCCTTCTAAATACACTGTTTTAGAGTGTATGTTAAAAAAAACTTTAAGAATGGATTTACAAGTGATTATGGTATCAAATTGGCCCTTTGGAAATTACGCCAATTATGTGAATTAGAGTGGTCAGCCTTTGGGGTAGGATGGCCATCAGAGGGGACCTTAGATCTCCACACAGTGAGGGCTGTTGACGAGGTTGTGACAGGAGACCTGCCACTCTGATCAGTTTCCGTATATAGGCCAGTGGTTGGAAATTGCTCAAGTTAAGCCTCCGTGGATCCAGCACTGTGTTAGTGGTCAAGGACAGTGTGAGGTTTTAGTCAGCCAGGAAAGGAAACAGACACCTCAGAAGAAACAGAGGCCACTAATCTTCCAGGGAGATCCAGAGGAGGTTCCTCTGCAGAACTTGACAGCCCCATATGCTCCTCAGGCTATTCCCAATGTTCCATTGGACCCAGACACACCACCGCCCTCAGTTTCACCACCCCAAAGCCCAGAGCCTCAGCTGGACTCTCCAGAGCCAGTCATCAGATGCCTGAGAACAGCTGATCAAGGGAGCAAGTCACCAGCAGCCATGCAGATACCCCTCTGTGAGGCCAGGGGTACTCAACGGCTGGCCCCAGATGGGAGCCTGTAAGAGGGGCGGATCAGTCTTTTATTATCAGCCTTTCACTATGACTGATCTCTTGAACTGGAAGCACCACACCCCAGCTTACTCTGAAAAGCCTCAGGCCAAGATTGATCTCCTGGAATCCTTCAGACCCAGAGGCCAACATGGGTTGACTGTCGCCAACTCCTCACTCTCTTTAATACTCAAGAGCAAATGAGAATTATGACAGAGGCTAGGAAGTGGCTTTAGAGTCAGGCCCCAGTAGGCACTGTAAACACAGAAAATTGGGTAAAAGAAACCCTTCCAGTTGATGACCCCCCAAACCCCATGGGACCCTAACACCAAGGAAGGAGACATAGGTTGGAGAGATATCGCCAGGCCTTCCTCCAGGAGTCTGGACAGCAACTAAGAAGCCCACTAACATGGCTAAGACCTCAGAGGTCCTCCAGAAACCAGAGAAAAGCCTAATGGACTTTATGAGAGACTTTGCGAGGCTTTTAGGGTTTATAATCCCTTTGATTCTGAGGTCCCAGAGAATCAAAGAATGGTTAACGCTGCCTTCATCGGCCAGGCTCAGCCCAATGTAAGAAGGAAATTTCAGAAACTGGAGGGCTCTGCAGGCAAGAACACAACCTAGCTTCTGGAGATAGAAAATAAGGTCTTCATTAAACAGGACCAAGCACTGAGGAAGGAGGCTGATGAGTAGCTGAGGAAGAAAGTAAACCTCCCAGCAGCTGCTTGAGGGCAAAGCTCACTGAGGCACTGGCCTTGGGACTCTCCCAGAACTTCAAACTGCTTGTACATGAGAACAACGGGTAGCTCTGGGGATACTGACTCAAGAATCTGGGCCTTGGCAGAGACCAGTGGCTTACTTGTCAAAGCAGATTGACCCAGCGGCAGCAGGCTGGCCATCATGCCTTAGAGCTCTTGCAGTCAGTACACTGCTAGTTAGAGGCAGACAAGCTTACATTGGGACAAAACCTAAATGTTAAGGTGCCCTATTCTGTCGTCATGCTCATGGATGTCAAGGGACAGCACTGGCTAACTCATGCCCGGATGACCCAGTACCAAAGGCTCCTGTGCAAAAACCCACAGGAGCGACTGGAAGCAGTAAAAACCTTAAACCCCACCACCTTCTTGCCTGTCGCTACCCCGCAACAGGACTCCTGTGAACACGGTCCAAGCTGGACCGCCCAACAACTGCTTCCCACTCATCTCAAGGTACACATGAAGACCAATGACCCACCCGACTTGTCAGCAGGTGCTGAGCCTGACCCTGTTTATCCTTCTCATTTTTTTACGGGCCCTGCTCCTCCCTTTTGCTCTTATTCACCAGCACTGTGAACAGGCCCCTAGTATGGGCCTGCTGCTTCTCAGCCAATGCAGATCACTGGTATGACAGACCCCTTTCTGCCACCATGCTGCACTACTGTTGAAATACTTCTCGGACACCCTAAACATGTTTCCCTCATTATTGCTTATAGCGCTCCCCTTTATCCCTGGTACCTCGACTGGCAGGCTGGGATACCACCCCTACGAACATGGTCCATTAGATGACTGTGAGTGTTCTAACCAGGGTCAGTACCAGAATCTCACAGATTCATCTGATCTCGGAAACTCCTGGTTCGGAAACATCAGCTCGTTATCGTGGCTCTTGCCCCTGTCAGGGTTCCTCCTTGTATTGTTACTTGCACTCTTGTTTGGTCCCTGCATCCTGAACCTACTTACCCATTTTATCTTCTCTCACCTAGAGGCCTTAAAGCTTCAGATGTTACTCCAGGTCACCGAACTGCGATTACAACCCCCTAGGAGAAGACTCATCACCCCTGTTCTCACCTCCAGTTTGGAGTCTCCTGAATAATCCCTGTACAGTCCACAGGACTATAAATCAGCTTGAGGATCAAGAGGGGGAATGTGGTAGAAGACCTTTTCCCTGACCCCAATGCGAAAGTTAGTCTGCCAGGAATTTTCCATGGTACTACGGAGGCTGTAGCCATGACCAAGGGCTCACAAGCATCCCTCCTTACTCTGCAGCTGCACATAACTGATATCATTGTCAGTGAAACCACACGCAGCCAAGGAGGTGACTCTTTACCTCAGAGTCTAGAAGGTGCTCCCCTAAACCCCCCATCGCTCAGCTTTGGGTAACAATACCCCTGGGCCAGCACCGGTGCTTGCAATAAAGTGCTTTTCTCTGCTTGAGGGCTCAGCTGTCAGTCTTCTCGTCGACTGGAGGCTCTGCCAGAACGATATTGTACTACAATCTCCCTTATCTAATCCAGAATATTTCTATCACGCACATATCCCCCCAAAAAACTGAGTACCTGTTAGGAGTCAGCCTCAATTTCCCCTCTCCCAGCACCTGGTAATCTCTAATCCACTTTCTGTCTCTTTGGATTTGCCTATTCTGAATATTTCACATAAATGCAATCATACAATATTGTTCTTTTGTGTCTAGTTTCTCTCACTCTGCATGCTTGCTTCAAGGTTTATCCCCATGATAGCATGTATTAGTATGTCATTCCTTTGGATAACTAATATTCTGTTAAATAGAGATTCCACATTTTGCTTATTCATTCAGCAGTTTGATATTTGAGTGGTTTCCACTTCTTGATTATAATAATTCTGCTATGAACATTCACATACAAGCCTTTGTATGAATACTTTCTGTTCTCCTTGGGTAGATACCTGGGAGCATGATTGATGGATCATATGATAATTCTAAGGCTCTTGAAGGACAAGAAAACTCAGGGAGTCATTTAGAAATCTTACCCAGCTGGTTCTCAGATAAGGGTGTGGGGCCAGCTCATTTCTAACGCTCTCCAAATGGTGATGTCTTTGGCTTTGGAGATATTGACTTAGGAAGGAGGCAAGATTAGCCTATAGATTGCTATGGATAAGTAGAAGGGCATCTAGCTGTTGCAGGATCTGGGGAAACCAAGACAGTGAAAATGAAGTCGAGGGAATGAAAAAAAGCATGTCCACTCACAGAATGATCTTTGCTTCAGAACAGAAACAATCATAAAAACTCCGCATGCCAGAGGAAGGAATGGTTTCTCAATCCTGAAAGCATAAAACAGTTATAGTTTCTTATTTTTGTAAACCACGTCACATCTTGCTCCAATCAAGCTTCTTCTACTTGCCAAGAGCAACAAAAATCTGACATCACCCTTACCTCCACCACCCTAACCCCATGGCAAATGACTCACTTCTGTTCCTTTGGGTTTTGCCAGGACCCAGGAAAAACAGGGGGAGGCCTGATATCTGTGTCTCTTGAGGGTCTTTGTCCAGACACACTTTGAGGCCTATGGTCTCATCAAACCCATCTGCTTCCCTTCTAGGTGACCCACTCCCATTCCCTTCAAAACACCTGCATGTCCAGTCATTCTCACAGCTTATCTCCATTAACCTAGGCCCCCTAGTAAAGGTCTCTTGGGTCAGCCTCCTGATACTCTATGATCAGATAACCAAATAAGCACCACAAAAACATCTGTAAATGGTACCCCTGGGGGGAAATTCTCAAACACAAAAGCTGGCTTGCTTTTGGGGGATATCACCCCTTACTTTCTTCCCTGCAGTCATTCTTTGGTAGCAAATGTATCCAAGAGACCAATTTCATTTCTTGAGAGCTCACTCCATTTCTATTCATTTGGAAACTCATAACCACAATTTAATCACATTTATAGTTGAACTATTAAGTGCATAAATGAACTCTGAACTTTAAATATTTAAATGTGACAGTAGAGAGAGTTTTACAACTATTTAGGTTTCATTGTTTTTGATTCCAAGTTATTTTGGAATTTTACTTTTTAATTGATTTGAAACTATAGTGCTGAATATATGGAAAGAATAAGATCCATGCCCTAGGGTGATTGTGAGGTTAAGTGTTAACAAAGGCATTTTGCACTGGTTCTAACATATAATAGACATTCAAGTGTTAGACACACACAATAAACATACGTAATATGTTGTCCTTTGTAATCCACCTAAGATAATCATAGAGAAAATTGTCAGTTAAGAATGTTAGGTTCAAGTTAGGGGCTGGGAGAGTGTTCACAGACTGTTATCTATGATATTGCATCAGAGCCATCTGTCCAGGCAGCATGCCAGAGAGCCAGAAGATGGATGGAAACCTTCTTGAACAGATGGCAAGGATAGAAACCCCACCCTGAGTGGAAGTTGCAACAACTGGGGCCAATGTGTGTCTTTTGGCTGTCACTCCTGCAGCAAAACTACACCCAGTAAAGATGGCGAACTTGCCAAGTGAATGGCTCCACTTACTCGACAAGCGCTCTGCCCGCTGTCGTCTTCCTAAGAGCCCTGCTTGGCCTGTCACCCTTGGGACTCTTCCTTCATCTTCATGAAATCTGTCTGCCCTTTCTCTTCCATGCTCACCCTCTCTACCTTTCCCACCTTACCTCCTGGTTCGGAGAACTTGGAAGAAGAGAAAAGAAACCCTTTAAAGAACATCCTGCCTTCACCTTTGCTTTTCTATTCCTCTGTAGAAGATGAAGGATAAACCTAAGGGAAAAAAGTGACAGACCCAGAGGGTTTTAAAACATAGATTCGTGATTTGTATGTAATTCTCAAACTCACTTGCCTAAAAAACCAGACTGAGAGCCAGTGGGCCTGAGACAAAGGTGAGTCATGTGTGGTGCCATTAGCTTTTCATTTTTGAAGAGACTTTGATAATATAGGTCCTTGTGTAAAATCTCCCAGTTTACAAATAGTGATTGTTGTCTTAGAAAAGAAAAGATCAAAATTCTATGCAAGTGAAACAAAAGTGATCTGTACACTTTATAGCAACTAGCATTTAGTATAAAAGTATTTCTAGTCCCCATCATGCTAGAAACCAGAAATATTAGCTTATTGGATTGAGTCTGACTTATGAATTTTGAAATCTTAGCTCTTATGACCAAACACAGTAAGCAGCCCATGATCTCTGGAAACATTGTGCAAAAAGGTTTTATGTGTCTGTAGTCTGCTTCAGAGAGGACCAATGATTTCACAGCTTTTTCAGAAGGGTCCTTGACCTAAAATGTTAAAAACAAAATGACTCTATGGAGTAATGGACAGTGGTGGAGTGGTAAGTGGGTGGTGGGCAGTGTGTGTTGTCATATATTTGAGGAATGGTGAACCTGCACATGTTATTTTGTAAATCAATAAATATGAAATAAAAAAGAACTTGGAGATACTGAGTTGAAACATGCTATTACATGAATTTTAAACTCTTTTATTTCTGTGGGGTTAAATTTATGTTTAAAGCCACTTCTCTTTCTCTCAAAGTCAGAGAGGTATTCATTATTATTTTTTTTACATTTTTGATGTTTTGCTTTTGACCACTAGCACTTAGTCTGTTGGGAGTTATGTGGAATGTCTCGTACAAAGCAGAGATCTAATTTAACGTTTGTTTTTTTTCCATGTGGAAAACCCACTTTTTCTAGCTCTTTTTTTTTTTTTTTTTTTTTTTAACTGAGTAATCCCTCTGCCATGCTGCCTCCTTCATCTTTCCCAAGTTCCTATGAGCCTGGGTCTACGCATTAACTTCGCTTGAGTGAGTGAACTATTGCAGAAGTTTCCTCAGGATTCCTGTCATTGTTGAAATAGATTGTGTCCCTCAGATGGACATGACTTTTTATTTCAGTCATTAAAGCAAGAAAAAGCCATAGGGTATGGATCTATCTTTCTGTAAACACAAGCGAAACACACACACACACACACACTCATGTTTACATACAGAATTTTAGTTCCACAAGGGCCTTCTCTAGAGAAGTGCTGGGTGTCAGTCACAACACTGCTCTGTGCCCATCCTAACTGGTCTCAAAGTCAGGACACTCGAGTGTGGGTTTTCCTACACTAGCTATGATACGGCCTTGGTCCGCTTCCATTTCTCACCTGCGAAGCAGGAGCAGAGGTGGGTTGTTGTAGAATCAAGTGGGATTTCATGCAGAGCTCTAGGACTTGACCTCTGTCAGTGGGTCATTCTTTTTACTATTAGTCATCATTATTACTGCCAGTAACAATAGTCATTATTTCTTAGCACTTTAACAACCTCTAGTTGATGTGGGTTTTCATGGGTAGAGCTGATGAATAGTACATTTTCTGTGGCCAGGTAGAGTTCATGCTCTCTCCCTTCCTTGTAACCCAACACCATCCCCGTAATCTCCTATTTCTTTGAGCCTGGACCTAATCTGGAAGAGATCAGAGTCATCTTCCCAAGTAACCTTCTGCTGGTTATCATGGTCTGACTGAGTTTAGGAAGGAAGGACAAGGAAGAACATTTGGGTGCATATTTGCATTAGATTCCATGTGATTTTATGGAGCATTGTTTTTAAGAGTCTTTGAGAGCAGGTTGGACCATATCTTTTTTCTCCTTTTGCCAGGTATAAAAGTGAAATAATGAGAAAATAAAATGCAACAAATGACGTATTTTGAACTGTGCAAATAACACAAATATCACAAAATCCAGAAAAATAATATATTTAGAAAATCAGTTAACTGCCTAATGTATCTATCATATTTTTTGGCTACTTATTCTTTTCACATGACAATGATTTTGTAAAATATAATTTTCTGTACAGAGATCAGAAGATCATTTAGTGTTCACAGAGGTTAACCTGAAGTCATTCAGAGCACACTTGAAAAAAAGGAGAGTAGGCTGTAATTTCTTTTTAGAGTTAAATTGTACATATAGTCAATGTCTTAGACTTTAAATATGTGGTTCAATCAATTTTTAATTGAAAGTGCATTTTACTATCACATTACTGAAACGTGTATGACATGTCACAAAAATCTTATGCTTAAACTGTAATATGATGAAAAATTTTAAAGTAGAAAATGAAATTAGGTTAAAAGCCTTTTTATTTTATCAAATAAAATTTGATGAATGTATATGAAAGCGTCTCTGCAGGCCATCTTAAAGTAACGAACTATATAGACTAATAAAAAACCACCGGGAGGTCTGATTGCAATCAGCACAGATTAGTTTTGTCTAGCTCACATTTCACATAACTGAATCACACAGAATGTTTGTGTGTGTGTCCAGCTGCCTTTGCTCAGCATGAGATGGAGACATGCTGTTACATGTATTGGCCTCTGTTCTTTCTCCGTTGCCCGGATGTGCCCCAGCACACTGCTCCGTCGTTTGTAGATGGAAGCCTGGCCTATTTCCAATTTGGAGTTTTTTTTTATTTAATGCTACTACGAAAATGATTGTACATGGCTTTTTGTGGACCTCGGGCTTTTATTTCTCTTGGATAAATCCTTAAGAGTTGAGTTGCTCGGCTATCGGGTAGATGTGTATTTAATGCTTTAGGAAGCCACCAAATGTTTTTCAGTGTTTGTACAAATTTGTGGTGCTATCAGCTCTGCAGGAGAGTTCTGGTTGCTTTGCCACATTCTTTCCAAGAATTGTTTCTTTAGTGATTTTTTTTTTTTTTTTGGTGGGATTTTTTTGGGGGGAGGAAGGGAGAGGAGGAAGACTTTTTTTTTTAAGGAAGGAAGGAAGAGGAGGAAGAAACACTTATTTATTTATTTTATTTATTTATACAAATAAGTAAAATATTTTTTATTTTTAGCTGTTCCCCCAGCCCTGGGCCGAGGTCCTTGGGCTTCATATGGGCCACGTCCCAGTCACCAGCTCAGCGCCTGAGCCAGCAGGACACGCCTTCTCACTCCGGTGTTGCAGTGATGTCTCCTGTGACTTGACTTTGCCTCTCTCTGACGCTGGGTGTCAATTCCACTTACTGTCCATGTTTTTCGTTTCCTCTTGACTTTTGAAAATAATTGGTTTGTTCCTACCCTGTTGGTGAGAATGAAAATTAGTGCAACCTCCCTGAAAAATAGTGTGGTGAGTCCTCAGAAACAAAATAAATATGAAGCTACCAATTGTGTGAACTCAGTGGGAGTCTATGGCCGGGAAAAAGAAAAAAAAAGATGAAACTGTGTCTTCGGCAACAATCTGGATGGAATTGGAAGGGATTGTGTTAAGTGAAATAAGCCAGAAAGAAAGAGAAACACAGAATGGTTTCACTCAGATGTGGAATATAAAGAAACAAAACCAATGAACAGACAAACCCCAACAAAATTCACAGGACACAAGTCAGTGACCGCCTGGGTTGTGAGAAGGGGAGGGAGGCAAGGAGGGACCAGGGTGGGGGTGAAGGGCGCTGGAACCCTGATGGTGGGGGTGAAACGCACACAGACTGAGGTATAAATTAACTATCCTAAAATGCAAATAAAAGAAATAATAAAAATTATTATATTTAAAAAATTTTGCTTGGTTTGTTTTTCTATGTCTTGAATAAAAGTCCTCTGCTTTGTATTGTTACACATTTTTAATCCCAATTTTTGGTTTGGCTATTTTATTTTTTGATAGGTGGAAGTTTTTAACCTTGATGAAGTCAAATTTATCAGTTTTTTTTTTTTTTTCTTTTAGAGTTCTGCTTTCTTTGTCCTCACGAAGAAGTCTTTGCCCAGCCCAAAGTTACAAAGCTTCATACATTTTCTTCCTGAAGCTTAATTGTTTTGACTCTTATGTTTAAATCTATAATCCATCACCAATTGATCATGTGTGTGGGGGATATTAAGTAAGGGTAGAGTTTCTATTATTTCCATGTAAATATCCAGTTGTTCCAATCACTTGTTGAAGAGATTTTCTTTCTTTTCACCATTGAATTTCTTCAGTGCCCTTGTCAATAATTACTTGATCATGTATTTATAGGCTTATTTCAGGATTCTCTATTTTATTTCATTGGCCTTTTTTTCTATCTTTCCACCAATACCACACCATTATGACTATTATAACTTTATAATAAGTCTTGAAATCAAGGAGGGTAAGTTCTCCAACTTTATTTTTTTTTCTCAAAAATTCAGGGATGTTTTAGATCCTTTACCTTTTCAAATGATTTTAAACAGCCTTGTCAGTTTCTAGAAAAAAAATACTTTTTGGAGATGCCGATTGGGATGGTATTAAATCTAGGTCAATTTGAAAAGAAGTGATATTTTAACCAATTTAAGAACATGGCATGTCTCTATTTATTTAGGTCTTCTTTAATTTCCTATTTTTTAAAGGAAAAATGTCAGTAGGCATGAAGGTAAGCAGGCAGGAAGGCAGGAAGAAAGGGGAGGAAGAAGCATTTTATTTATTTAGTTAGCTGTCCATCTGGGTTGTTCCTCCTGACCCAGGTAGTGTCATACTTATCCACTAGGCCACCAGGGTGTGCCTTCTTTAATTTGTTGGCAGTGTTTCATAGTTTCTTGAGTAATGGTTTTGCACATCTTTTGTTCAATTTGTCCCAAAGCATTTTATTTTCTTGTTAATGAATTTCTTGCTGTGTTTCAAGTTTACTTTTAATTGCTTGTTAGAATAGAAGTTTGATGTTTGGTAATTTAGTGGTAGATGTGGTGTGTGGCCACATATTTGATGAAAGGTAGATGTGCACATAAGGGATCATATTATTTTATAAATAAAATTTACCTCAATAAATATTAAAAAAAATAGTCTTTTAAAGCAAGTTTTTTCAGATTGTAGAGCACTGCACAGGTTGACATAGCCCATGGAATTCTCTATTTTACAGACCACAAGCTTTATTTATATAGTCCCCACATTTTAATCATAGTATGCTTATTTTATTTTATTTTTAAAGAAGAGGTGCAAGCAGAAAGGAAAAGAGAGGAGGAAGAAGCATTTATTTTATTTCTATTTAGTTGTTCACACTGGATATTTCCTCCCAGACCTGGAATTTGAACTCAGGGGTATGTGTCCTGTGCTCTTTCAGAGGTGACTGACTGAACCGCTACTCCACCAGGGTGTGCCATAGCTTGTTCATGTTGATACTAATTATTTATCCTGTGCATGCTCATCAACCACATCCTACCTCCTTAACAGAGGAGAGAAAATGTGGAGAATGGCTGGGAGAAAACGAGTATTTGTTGTCTCCTGTTGCTCTCCCAAACGGTTACAACACGTATTCATCATCTTATCATTCTGGAGCTTTGAAGCCCTCACTGGACTTAAGTCAAGGCATTGTGTGGGCTCTGGGGAAGACCTTAAGCTTCCAGGGACCATCTGTGCTCCCTGGCTGGTGGTCCACTCCTTCATCTTCAAAGCCAGCAACATTCTCTCTCTCTGGTCATTTTTCCATTGTCGCATTTCCCTGTGATCCTCTTTTTCCACCTCCCTTTTCCACTTTTAAGGACCCTTGTAATTATATTGGGACCATCAGGGTAATCTTGTTATTTTAAGGCCAGCTGATTAGTGGCCTTATTTGCATCTTCAAACTTAATGCCATTTTCCCATATAAGGTGATATAAGGTCCAGGAATTAGGATGTGGCTATCTGGGGGTAGGGAGCACCATTATTCTGCCTTCCACAGCTGGACTTTAGGCAGGCATATTAAAATGACAGCAAAATAATTTGTAATGATAATTACATAAATACTTTTTAGAATCTCTAATATCCTCAATATTTCCAGAAGTTCCATTCAGTAGCTCCACAAAAATATATACTGCTACTTCATCTTCTTCAAAATGTATTTTCCTCATGTACCAACCTGTAGATAAGTAAAGACAATTTTGGTAACAATAATTAAATGATTAGTATCATACCAGTATTAATTCATTTCATTTAAATCCTTCGGAAAATAAGTTATACAACTGTTCCATTACCAGGTAGGTTAAAAGTTGTGGACTAGAAATTTAGCCAGCATATCTGTGTGTCATGTAAATCACCCAGTTATTTTCCTAGTGTCCTCATCTAAGCATTCACTGCCCAACCCTGTAGAAATCAGATAACGATTTCCAAAGGTCTCCCCATTCCCTGCTTCTGGCAAGTTTCTCAAGACTTCCAGGGACTTAGTTTGAGGGAGTGAGTTTTGTAAACAAACACCAGAGGCAGAGATTTTGAGAGGTGAATTAATTAACTACTTTGATGGCTTCTGATGTCACTGTTGAAAATAATTTCAGTGAAGACTGAACTGTCCGTGGATTTCTCTGTACATTGCTGTAGGAATAGCCTGGGTGTCCCCTTCCCAGGGTGTCGTGATGTTCTGCTCAAGCTTAGTCATGCTCGGCCGTGGCTCCTGTGCAAGATGCTGACTCTGGGAGCTAGTTCCAGAGTAGTCCTTCCACATCCTTACCTGTGCTGCTTGGGCTGCAAGCCTGAAAACTACATTTCTTCATCTTCCTGCCTGTGGACTCCGGTTAGGTTTTGCTCAGTGAGAGACACTGTTTTTCTCTGGGCAGCAGCTTCAGAAGGCATGCAGATGTCCAGGACCCCCAACAGCAGGAGGCGCCACCATTGGGCTACAGCGGAGGCTCCAACAATAGGCTTGGGTAGCAAGAGCAGCACGCCTGGACTCAAGGGCTCGGGTTATACCTTTTGTAACTTCAACCCTATGGACAGTAGAGGCTTCTTGTATAACTGATTTGTAACCCCACCCTTGACTCTGCTAATCATTCCAAAATGTTTACAATCAACACCCTATATTAAGTCCCCTTCTGCTTGAAATACATAGAAAGATGTCTAGTCTCTCTGCTGGAATAGCCCACAATATATGTTTGCCAAACCAGAAACCAGGCTTACTGATGTGCTGTGCTAGGTCCAGCCATTCCCATTAGTATTTAATACCTGACTTGGGCCATGGATTTCTTGTCCCTTGTTTCCTCATGGTATGCTGGAACATATGATGTCTTTTTTCATCAGCATACCTCATTGGGATCATCTTAATATATTAACAAAGTTATACAGATATTGAACTTCAAAAAGGAGGGAATCAGGGTGTCATTTTCCCTCTTTCCAGGAAGCTCCTTTGGAAACTGACATATAGCCTATCAGAAACTCCACAACTCAAAGGTGTTAGCAAAGATCAGGTGGGCTGCCTTTCTACCTTGGTTAGAGTTCCCAGGGCCATAATATGAATTATGCTTCATAATTGCATAACCAAAAAATGGGGCGGGGGGGTGGTCAGGGAAGGCTCTATTCTAAGGTGACCAGTACAGTTCATCCAAATAGAGAAGAGAGGATCTACGCTTAAATACATTTAGATTCCACATCCCTGGACACACTGCTAAACATGGGGGAAAATGAATTTGAGTTCCAAACGCTAATTCCAGATAAACTTAGATCGGCACACCATTATAACCCAGAGACTTCCATTCTGGAAAGGCGCAAGCGGAATATAAATATTTGCTGTGAGAAGTTTTGAACTAATGCCAAGACTGAAGTGTGTCCCTGCCTCTGGAGTCACCAAATGCAAACACCATCGAACGATTAACTAAGGATTTTGAACTTAAGCTATATGAGAACCATGGGTCAATATGCCTGTTGGACAAGAATTACATTTA
The DNA here is from genome assembly GCA_004363575.1 of Solenodon paradoxus. Lineage (NCBI taxonomy): Eukaryota > Metazoa > Chordata > Mammalia > Eulipotyphla > Solenodontidae > Solenodon > Solenodon paradoxus. The sequence goes on from RJWH01003933.1 coordinate 14,823, forward strand.
GAAAATAATTAATGTGCTTTTCTCCTTTGTCTTTCTGAGACCACAGTCTTTACTTTTGCTGACCTGGGGCAACCACCTGACCAGTGGGGAGTAGGGAGATGGGACCCCAGGATTATTTTAGAAGAAAGGCACAGAAAGGACTAAATTTCCAGAGGTCATTGATTCTAAAACAAACATTTTATACCACATTATTAACATTTGTAAATGAAAGTGTCTATAGGCTCCTGTGTACTATAGTTTTAGTAGTATTGCTTTTTTCTTTGTTAGCAGCACATAAAAGAATGGTGAATCTCACAATTGATAGCATCTTGGATTTAGTGAAATACAGTGGTAGCTTCTGATAATCAAAGTACTGTTAGCATTTTAATTTACGATAGACCTTACAAAAGAATTTTGATAAATACTTACATGCAGCCCTCTATCAAGTCACAGAACATTTCTATCAAGCCAGAAAGATCCCTGGTATCCCTTCCCTGTCAATCCCCACACCACCCCTGTCCCTCAGAATAATTGGTCTGACTGTCTTTATCATAAATTTGTTTTGCTGATACTAAAATATAAATAGAATCATCTCTGGTCTCTTTTGCTCAGCATAATATTTTTTGAAGTTTGTCTTCCTACATATCTCAGTAGTTTTCTCCTTTTTATTGCTGAGTCGTATTCTACTGCTGGAATATACAATTTGTTTATCTTTTTTCTGTGGATGGACATTTGCACTGTTTCTGGTTGTGAATTTTTAGCTAACTCATGGGTGGGGCTTGATTCATTACAGATTAAACACAGAAGCTACAATTCTGCAACGCTCTGAGCGGTAGTGTATGGGTCAGAATTAGCTAGGTTAGGATGAGAGACAAACAGGCCCTCATATTAATGACATAACAATGCATGTTTGGCTCATATTCAAGGAGCATTTTTATTGCAGTGTGGCTAGGATCCTGCTCTGTGCTGCCTTCATGTTGCAATCCGGGCTGAGAGAAGCTCCTCCCTGGAAACTTGCTGTGGCAAGGCATATGTCTCAAAGCTTCTTCCCAAAGGTGACATTTAGCACTTCTCACAATAATTGGCCCAAGAAGTCCCCCAGGTGTGCCTGAGTTTAAGATGGTGTCTTCCTGCTTGCTGGGGCACTGAATATGAATATTGGAGGTATCTCAGTATCTACTATATTTTCATCTTATTTCTTCCCTATTTTGTTGTGTTACAGGTTTGTTCATTTAAAATGACTAAGCCTGAGACATCACTGGGGAGGGAACTATTGGGGCGGGGGAGAGGAAGGAAAATACTGTGAAATCCAAAGGTGTTATCTGGGGAGCAGAGATTCCTGCCGATTCTTCCAGCTAGAACGAGGGGGTGCCTTTGTTGGACAGAGTGGCAGAAGTGTGTTATAGAGTCATGACCCTTACTTTCCCACTGACACCGCAGATCTGCCAGTGCCTTCAACTGAGTCTCACCCCCTCCACATCCTTCCTTTCTCCACTTCACTATTTTCTCAGAGTTTAGTTTAAAATTCTATCTCTGGGTATGTCCTGGTGGCTGAGCAGACACGGCCACCAGATATAGTCTACAAATGTCTGAAGAACCCAAGTTTGAGACTTGAAGTTGCGGGGGAGGGGCGCGGACTATCAAGATGAACTACTAAATAAAATAAAGTGCATCTTCCTCCTCCCTCCTGCCGCCCTGCTCGCCTTCATTACTATCTGCATCTTGCCTTTAAAAAAACTCTACCTCTGGATTCCATTGCTCTCTCTTCCCTCTGGTGGAACTGTCAGGGCTCAGGCAGCCCCAGAATCTGGGAGGGAGTGGTAGCAGTCACATGGGCCACACACTGGAAGGGGATGTCTCTTCTGTGTCGTCCCCAGGTGACCCCAGGTACAGGGTAGCAGTCACATGGGCCACACACTGGAAGGGGATGTCTCTTCTGTGTCGTCCCCAGGTGACCCCAGGTACAGGGTAGCAGTCACATGGGCCACACACTGGAAGGGGATGTCTCTTCTGTGTCGTCCCCAGGTGACCCCAGGTACAGGGGTGGTTCCCATACTGGACTCGGCAGGTAGCCGTCTTCTGGGTGCCATTCAGTTCCTGGAAGGGAGATCCACCCGTGCTCTTGGCCTCAACTCCGCATAGGTTCACACAGGGACGTTTGGGTCCGGTTCAGGGCCCGAGGGGAACTCAGTTTTCCCTCTTCCATTTTCTTCTTGGCTGTTGCTCACAAACAGCCAGACTCCCCCCCGCCCCCCTCTTTTTTGCTTTGCTTCTAGCTTTATTTCACTTTGACGTATCAAAATTGTATAAACTTAAGTGATGTCTTGTTATACTTTGTTTTGTGGAAAGATGGCCACACTCAGCCAGAGAACCTCTCTGTACAGGCTCTCAGCTCTCATTAACTCAACTTACTTGGGGACTGGGTATCAGAACCCCCTTCCTCCACAGATGACGTAGCAGGTGCGGGCACAGGCTCACTCACTCCCCTTGATTGTTCCCATCCTTACCCAGGGCAGTAGGAGTGGGCAAAAGAAGAAACCAGTTCATCCTCCTCAGCTTCTGGTCCTGCACCTGCGGAGTGTTCTTTGAACCCAGTAGATTAGCATCTGCTGATTTTGTTCCCGAAGTCCAAGTGTGAGTAGCTGTAGGGGTGCTGAGTAAAGAGCGGTCTGGTGCTTTCCAGCCCTGCCAAAATGTATACTTTACATATCAGCCCATCGACCAGCTCCGGGCCTCTGTGTGCAGGTGTTCCTGGGGTGTGGTGTGACAGCTTTGCAAAACAAGTACAGGTAGAACACAAAATCCAGAGGCCCTGACGACTACACTGTTATCATGATAGATGGGGACTGAGATTCCCCGCCCTGGTTGGCCACTGGGGTTCCGATTTCTCTGGGTATATCTAACCTAGGACTCTATCTGCAGCTTTGGAGGAGGGAATCCCAGGGGAGAATAGGGAGGACTAGAGAAGACACCCTAGTGTCTCTCTGAGAGTGTTCCCTCAGTTGGCCAAACATAGTAACCTGATGGGAAGAAAATTACAAGCGTTAACACTGAGGATTCAGTTTCATGAAGGCAAGACTCTGGGGCACAAGTTTCTCGATTTGGTGCAAAGGCAGTCCTGTCACCTGGAGATAATCTGAATGAGACTGTGTGTGACTGTGTGTGCATGTGTGTGTGTGTAGGGCCGAAGTTCTGAACTATCAGATAAAGCAAGAATCAAGGGACTGTAGGTTATTACCCATAATGTGGCTGAAAGGAACCCAGCGGTCTGCAAGGCTGGGAGAGTTTCAGAGATCAGTCCAAACAATGGAACCCAGCAGGAATTTCAAACAGGTGACTATTTTTTTTTTTAAAAGGAAAGGTGTAGGCAGGAGTGCAGGTGAGTAGGCAGGCAGGAAGAGAGGAGGAAGAAACATTTTTATTTAGTTGTTCATCTTGGTTATTTCCCCCTGGCCCCAGGACACGAACCTGGGTCCTTGGGATTTATATGGATTGTGCTTGGTTGGAGGTGGTGGGTCAAATGGCTATACCACCAGGGTGTGCCAACAGAGGTGAGTTTTAAAGAGTTTTATTGGAGAGGATGTTACTTGGCATACAAACTGCACATATTTGAAGTGTAGAGTGTGATAGGGTTTGCCATAGTCTACACCTATAAAGTTACATCAAAGCCATGTCCCTTCCTCCCGTCCCTCCCAGGGCCTCCCCACAACCTGTTTTCTGTCATTTTAGCTTAGTTTGCACTTTCTAGAAGTTAATAAAAAAATAAAAAATATAATGTAAAATAAAATGTATGCATGCATGTGCACACACACTCAAACAGGAAGTATTCTTTTTAAAAAATGTGACCGATATATATATATAACGTACAATTTACCATTACCTTACATCGCTGTGAAATCACCTCTCTTCAGAATTATTTTCACCTTGCAAAACTGAAACACTTTGTCTTTAATTGCCCACTAAACAACACTTCTCTACTCCACCCTGTGTCTCTATGATTTGGCTACTCTAGGAAACGCACCTACTTGGATTCACACAGAATCTGTCTTTTGGTGACTGTTTTTTCCAGTTAGCATCATGTCCTGCATCCATGCTGTAGATATTGCAGAATTTCCTTCCTATTTAAGACTGAATAACATTCTGCGCTATGAACAGACATGTTTTGCTTATCTATTTACCTGTTAATGGTTTTCTTGTATTGTTGAGCCTCTTGCCGTGCGCTCCCTGATCTTACTGTTTTTAGCCTTTTTTCCCTCTGTGTTTTCTACAGCCCCGTCTAATCTTTTTTTCCTGTAATGTCTAATCTGCCATTAATTCCATGTTATGTCTTTTTAATCTGAGATATTTTATTTCTCGTGTAGACACTTGAATTGAGTCTCCTCAAATATCTTCCATATCTTTATACTTAACATGCATACTATTTCCTTTAGCCTTTAAACAAAGCAAACAAAGTCATTGTTACTGTTTGGATGTCCTGAACTGCTCATTCTAATGTCTGTGTCAGTTCCGCTTTGCCCAGGAAAACCAGCTGAGGGCACGCAGTTTTGGGAGGACTTGCTGCTTACACCCTACATGAAACCCATAGTATATCGCGAAGCCTGGTGTGACCCACCTTTCTCCTGGTCCCTTCCCTCTGCCAGTAGGATAATTCGGGCATTGCAGGAGATGTCATGATGTTTTTCCTGCACTCCTTCAGAGGAGGAATGGAAATAACAGCAATGGGCTTTGGACATCTCAGCAGCTCTGGTTCTTGGCTTAGCCAGAAAGTGTCACCTGATAGGGACACCCCATGTGAGCCCAGAGGAAAGCCCTCTAGCTCTGTTCAGTGACTGTGTTCCACCCCTGAAGATGAGTAGGGATGGTCCATTCATGGAGGGAAGCATTCATGCCATTTTATCTTACATACTAACAACTCCCGGAGGGAGCACTTTCAGATAATATTTGTGAAACAGGAAACATGTATTTACCTGAAAGCTTGCTTAAAGGCAGAATGTGAGTTTTTACTCTGCTTTCCACCAAAACTACATTGACACTAATATGACTGCTTAGTTTGTCTGACAGTTGTGCAAAAGAGGGAGCAGTTATCTCAGTCAGGCAGCTCTGTGAAATGAAGACGCCTCCCTGGGTGGCGGAGCGGGGCATCCTGGCCCTTACGCAGGCCTGTGGTGGGCAGCGTGATGACCAGCATGAGCCCTCTGGAGTGGAAGTCTCAGATGGAAGCTTCCACCAGGCACATGCATTACAGAAAGCAAAGTCAGCAGTCAGGGTTTATGGTACAGCAGAAGCCAGGGTTGGGGAGGGGTCTGGATGTGTTTGATGTCAGTGGGGGGATGATTGGTTAGGAAGTAGGTACAGCTGTGGTCACCAGGATAGAACTGCCATGATCCAAATGGGAAAGTATTTCTGTCCCATGGTTAAGGTGCCCTGGTGACATCTCCAGGGTGTCAGACATCCGGGCTGCTGCCTTTTGTTTCTCTCTCAGACTTCTACATGGGTTCCAGCATGACTCCCTGCTGGTGGTGGACGAGCTGGAGGAGGGGACGGGGGCCCTGGAAACTGCTCCTGTGACTGTCATGAGCTGGGGGGTGTGGCGGGCTTTCATTGCCCATGAAATGGGTTTAGGGGCGTGTGGTAGCCTCTGTCAGAGTGATTTCTCTTTCATGGCTGTTCTGTGCTCCAGCCTGGCGATGCCAACCTCTCTGCTGTAGTTGAACCTTTGTCTCTTCAGCGAGGTGTTTTGTCCTTCAGCATGCCTGGTAGCTTCCTGTTGACTGGACAGGATGTGCCAGGCAGAAGAAGCTGAGGTCAGGTGTGCCTTTGCTCTGGGCTCTGTGTCTGATGTGGAGTCAGGCCGTGCTGTTTGCTGCAGCTATGGTCACAGCTAAAGTGTCCTCGGGTGTCCTTAATTCCTTCTCTCTATTGTCTTTGGGTTTCCCTTAAGCAAAGACCGAGATGCCCACTTCTTCCCTCTGTGTCCCACTGTTATTCAGGAGCCTAATGATGTGGCGTGAGGTGTGGGGGGTCTGAGTGGGGACTGGGTCTCCCTCCCTTAATGTCTCTGTGTTTCAAACCCCCTCAGGTGGGGCAGGAAGCTGGAGGGGCCTGAGTTGCAATTCCTCCTCCCCTCTTTGGGAGGCTAAACAGGTTGGGGATGGGTGTTTCCTTTTCCTCTGGTTGGTTAGGTTCTGCTAAAATACAAGAGAGGCAGGCAAATGGTTTCTTCCGAGAATGGGAGATGCTCTCTGTATTAAAAGGGGCCTCCCCTGTCCTTGCTTGAAGCATGAGGGTTTTCTCTGATCCTCACCTGGAGAACTGGGACACCTCCTGGAGGAAGAGCCAGTCAAAGTGGGAGGCCATCTGGCTCCCCTGGAGTTTTTAACTCTCAGACTTGCCTACAGCCCCTCTTTCCTCAATTGTGTATCCACCCTGCCCCAGTTTCAGGGTCTGCCTCAGGCTTTTCTCTGGAGTGGATTCTCTGCATCCACCTGTCTGCTTCCTCAGCTTGGGGCCGAGGTTTGCCTCACCTCAGCTCTAGAGTTGTTGGTGCTCCGTTTCTTCAGGGTTTTTCTTTCCTAACATGGAGGGAATAACAACTCCCAAGTTCCTTGTATGTTGCCTGGAAAATCGACTAAATATTTTCAAACAAGAACACAGTCATGCTTTAAAGCCATATTATTTGAAAATTATAAACCAATGACACATTAATGCAAAGATCTATTGTAACACTTTGCAGGTAAGCCAGAAAACCCACGACAAATTAATTTGACGCTATAAATACATGTTAGGGGGCATCAAACATACCCCAATATGAAAAGTACTGAGAGCAACTTAATTTAGCTGAGAGAATACCAACAACGAAAAACCAAAACCAACCTAAGACAGTTCTAGCAATTTATTAACCTTATCCTTCATGGCAGCTATGCAAATTCCATGTTTTCAAATAGAATACTGAATCAGTTTTTGGTAAATTTTAGTAAATGTTAATTTTAGTTTTTGAAATCAGAATTTCAGAGTCTCATTTTAACTAACTAAGTCACCATAGAAGTTCAGGAAAATGCAGGCTCTTGAACTATGAGCTAAAGTTCCTTCTTGGAGAATCATGAATGGAACCAGCAGGGCTCAAATATTTTGGTCTGAACTTCTTTTTGTTTTAATTGAGATGAAATTCACACAATGTGCAATTAACCATTACCAAGTGTGCAGTTTAATGGTATTTAGAGCACTTACAATGTTGTGTTTATCATCCCCAAAACGCACCCCATGCTTATTAAGTAATTACTCTCCCAGGCCCTGGCAACTGAAAACTTGCTCTCTGCACCTATGGAGCTGGATCTTACATAGATGGAATCAGATAACATGTGATCTTTTGTGTCTGGTTTCTTCCATTTGGTATCATGTCTTTGAGGCTCACCCACATTATCGTATGTATCAGCATTTTATTCCTTTTAATGGCTGAGTAATATTGCAATGTATGAATATGGTACAGTTTGTTTATCCGTTCATCCTTTGATGGGCATTTGGGTTATTTCCACCTTTTGGCTATCTGGCTAGAATGCAGTCATGCACAGAATCTGTGCAGACATCCATTTCAGCTCTCTTGGGTTCATAACACAGAGTGGAATTGCTGGATCATGTGGTAATTTTACCTTTATATTTTTGAGGAATCTCTTATCTGACATTGGTGGCACCATTTTACATTTCCAGTGGTGATACTTGAGAGGTCCCATTTCTCCAGATCCTTGTCAACATTTGCTATCCCCTCCCCTCTAAAATTTTGGCTTAAAATGGTCAGAGTGGTCAGGAAATGGTATCTCACTTTCTGTGCATTTCTGAAAAAAAAAATCCATTTGTTGGCTGTCAGTATCTCTGTACAGTATTCAAAAGTGTCGAGGATTCCAAAGAGCTTTTATGTATTTCGATCTGTGACTCTTACCGTAGTAAAGTCTAAAACCAGACATTTAAAATATTTATTATTTTATAAACAATAGTAATAAACTCATTACCTGTTAACATTAGCTCAGTGACATAATAGCATATCATGTACTTCCCGGAAAAATCCACCATACACTTGTAAGAGAATGAGAGTAAAAAAGGTAAATAGAATCAATGATTATGAACAAAATTTTGATCTCATAGACCTCTCTCCTACAAATGAGTAATGATCATTCAACTCAATGTCACTCAAATAAGGTATAAGATAAGTAAGATTAAAAAATTATTTTTCTGGTCCAAGATTCCTCTTGACCCGGAACTTTGAGAGCGGAGCTGTGTGGACAATGGAGTCTGGATTGTACTTGGTAACAGAGAGGACAGGAAGTAGTTTTTTAATCTGAATATGGACCCTGCTGACGCTCTCATTTTTCAAGCAGAATTTTCCTGCCCTTTCAGAAATGAAAACTGACTTTTCATGAATCTCCTTAATCTTGTGGTTTTGTTGACCCAAGACATTTGACTCTATGGATTCGAGAACTGAGATCTTACACAAGCAATATAAGAAGAGCTTTCATTGACATCTCAGTACTGGAAGCTGGTTTTTCCAGTTGGACCTGAGGGTGGGTGGGCATGAAGAGAGGTTCTCAAAATGTCATCCCTGGACCAGCAGCATGGGCATCCCTTGGAATTTGCTAGAAGTGTAAATTCTCAACTTCGCCTCACACCTGCTGACTCAAACCCTGGGTCGGCAAGACCTCCAGGTGACCTGGATTTGTAAATGTTTTGCTAGCAGTCTGGGGACCACTGGTGAGCCCTTTCCCATAGTTACAGTGTCAGCAACCCCCTCGGCCTCCCTCCTTCCTTCTGTCTTTCCTTCCTCCCATAAACATTGACTGCATTGGCCCCTTCCCAGTGTTTTTACACCACTTGGGAAATGTAGATAAAGTGTGTCTGTAAAATCACGTTAGTGCAGCCAAACTCAGAGCATCACTTTCAGCAGCCTCAAAGAAACGAACTCTCAGAGACCATGAGCAGTGTCTGGGTGAAGCGTGTTTGTAGGTCTAATTCAGTGTCTGGGACCTAGTTTATCCTTCTTTCCCCGACATCAACTCCAGTAAAATCCACTCATTATTGAAGTCCCACAGTTCTCAGGGCATGCTTGCCCTGTATGGTGTTTCTCAAAGATCATTCTGCCATGATCTCTGGTGTTTAGAAATTCATCATTGGATGGTCAGTAGAAAGGGGATAATTTAGATGGCTGAGTGAAGGGCACAAAGTTCCATAGTCATTCTGCAGAGTTCCTAGAGGGCCTTCACCCAGGAATGTGACCCAGAGAATGGGCCCATCTCACAGGGCTAGGAGGTCCCACAACATGGGGTGGGGAGTGTGTATGTACTTGCATTAGACTAAGTTTTCCATTGGGTTTCTAAACTGGGGAGTTGGGAAGACATGAACAGGGCACCATTTTCCTTAGTCTACAGATGGCTTGGAGAGAACTGCATGCTTCAGTGAGCACATGCACATGCAGATAAGACTGAGGGCCTGCCCTCTCCCTGCTCTTCCATTGTCCTTGGAGCAGGGTTCTCTCATTACCACCATGGAGCTGGCTTCAAGTGGGGATTGCAGTCTGCTGGTGTTCTGAAAGGCGACTTCACAGCTTTCCAAAAGTCAAGAGATCACGGGTGAGGCCCTCAGAGGAGAGAATCCTGAACTGCCATGGGCTCTTCTTGTTTCTGACTCTCTTAGTTTTCTAGATGGTTCTTCTGCTCTTCCTCCTGCAGTGATATAACTAAGTTATAGTCAAGAAAATTATAGGAAAATAGGAAAAAAAAACTATAGGCCTCCACCCTAAGCCTGTGTGGGTAGAGCATTCAGTGTTAGGCCCCTGGGGCCGGCCAATTTTAAATGCCACCATTTAAATGAGCTTCCCACCTGCTAAAATCTGACCTCTGTTCCCCACAGAGGCAGCACTGTGCGGTGGTTCTCGCAGTGGATTATCCAGTCATTGAAAAGGTCTGTGACTGCCTTCCATTTCCCTGCAGTTCCAGTGTGGAGGTGGAGCCAGTCTGAGGGCAGGGACTCTGGGTAGCCAGGTGCTGCTCCAATGTGAGGCCCTGAGGGCCTGTGACTCCAGATGCTCACTTGATAACTTTGTCTGAGTGTAGAGTGACTACAGAGTGGCTCTCAGTCATGTGAGAACCTGGAGTCGTCCTACTGCTTTCACCCCCATGTCCAACTGGCAGCCACATCCTATCACCTTGACTTCTTTTACATGTTTCTTGATTTTTGCCCTTCTTTTTAACTAATGCCCACTGACCTCTTGTAAGCGCTCATCATCTCCTGTGTGTCTTTAGCGCCTCACAGTGTAAACAAACTCCACCATCGCCACCTTAAACCAGCTCTATTGTGCCAGACCCTTCAGAGGGCCAGTGCCACCATTTGCACTAAGTGAAGTTTCTGGGGCTTTTGATTGCCCTCAGGACAGAGCCCAAGCCCCAGGGTCTGCATCAACCTTCCATGACATGGTCGCCATCCCCTTAGTATCATTGTCACCCTGCTCTATTCTCCCTACACCCCCTGCTCAGAAAGGCTTCTCCCATCACCACGCTGCCTCTCCATGTCCCCTTGTGTCACCTGCTTTTATTGAGCCCCTCCTCCCACCCTTTCAGGCATCTCAGGCACCATCCACTTCTAAGAGCCTTCTCAGAGCCCATGTAGGTTTCCGGTTCCTCTTCCTTTGCTTTGTAACACTGTGGTCTTGACCCAGAACTAATTAAAGTCTCTGTAAGCTCCTAACCACAGGGACCCCAGCAAGTGCTAGGGATATGGGTGCTATAATCGATATAGAGCATTGAGTGCATTTCAGGTGTAAGACCCGCTGATTCAATCATTTCTATATTACAATATGGTTATCACGTCACCTAAGTATCTCTTTTCTGTGGTGAGTACCTTTAAAATCTACTCTTAGCAACTTCGAAGGCTATAATACAGTACCGTTGACAATAAACATGCTGGGCATTTGATCTCCAGAAGTTATTCATCTGCTAATTGCAGATTTGGACCTTTGACCAATTATCACAGAGAAGATATTCTACATATGTTTTCTAGAAACGATAAGGCAAACAATAACTGCAGAGCAGGACTAATCGCAACAGCTGACTGCGTGAAGTGATTTTCCAGGCTGTAGCCAGCACCGTTCTATAAGAACGTCTCCTGATGGTGGAAGGTTTTTGTAGCTGTGTTCTCCAATGAGGGAGCTGTATGTGGCTATTGAATACTTGCAGTGTGGCTATTGCAGCTAAGGAATGAAGTATTCGTTGTAGTTCATTTATTTCAACTTAAATATCCACACACGGGTAGTGGTCGCTCAAGTTTAAACTGGATGGCGCAGTCCAGACTCTCTGTAGCCCTTATTTAACCTACAGACCTCTGCTCACTTCCCACCTGGCTCAGGGCTCTTCTGGGACAGGGCTGAGAGAAGTAGGGTGCTGTTAACTGTTTAGTAACCAGCTCTCTGAGAGAGTTTTCCTGTTTGCAAAGCATCACTAATCCCACCATCCCAGTTTCAAGTTGCTGATGTGACATCATTGAATGGGGATGGGGAGGATGTGTAGTAACAAATCACAGTGGTGTTTCCTCACTGCAGGTACAGTGGGTGTAAAGAACCCCGAGAATGAGGAATTAGAAAAACCACTAGCACTGGTTTTGAATACTTATTAGCTTAGCTAAAAAATCTAGTTTATTTCCATGTAAATTTGCACATTTTAATTTTTAATCATGGATATGCTTTAAATAAGTTTGCAAAATCCCTGAAAAATTAAACTATTGCCTCTCAGGGGCCAGTGTGAACCTGGTAATTACTCCCCAAACCCCCAAACCACAAGTGTAGTGCTGCCATTGGCCACAAGAGGGCACCATCAGATGAAATTCTATTCTAGGAAGAAGGGTTGGGAGGAACTCTGACAAAGGGGTTCCTTTGAGATTTATGTTTGAGTCTCCCAGTAGATTGTAATTCTATGAGAACTCCTGTACTTTCAGGAAATTTTTTTGTTTGACAGCATAGACTCCAAACCATTCCCATTCCCAATTAGTTTCAGTCTTGTGTCTGAAGGTTTTTGCTTTTTTGTTACTAAATGCAAAGAGCCTTGATAAGTATGTTAAGGCTTGTCAGTGAGGGAAGCAGAGGATGTGACCAGTACTGAGCACCTGCCGTGTGCCGGCCACTTCATCTCACTGCACCTAGAATAACAGTTTACATTCTGCTGACACTGTAGAGAAGTGGGTTGACGCAGGTATATGAGTAATTCATAACACAAGAATCCCACAAGGCTAGTCATCCATTACAGTACTTTATACTTCTTAGCTCATTGAGGAACTTCAGGATGTATTATGGGCCTGCTGACCAAGATAAGAATAGAAGAAATGAAATGCTTTTTCTCTTACTGGGCTCACTATGGGTTCGAGAGTTTTGGTTGGGGTAGGTCTATGTTTCCTCAGGGTCTGACAGGTGAGTTTATACCAGGCTGACCAGTGTTCCCTGGTGGGCATGGCTGGTGCCTCAGAAGGCCAAGAGAGTGACACAGTCTCCAGAGGCCAGTGTCCAGAAAGAGAGAGAGAGAGAGAGAGAGAGAGAGAGAGAGAGAGAGAGAGAGAGAGAGAGAGAGAGAGTTGTTAGACAGGAAAAAGAAGTAAAAGGAATCTAAGTGGGAAAAGAAGAAGTAAAACTATCCATACTTGCAGTTGATACGCTAACATACATAGAAAACTCAAAGACTCCACTAAAAACTGTTAGAAACTTTAATTGAGAAGTCACTGGCTATGAAATTAACTGACAAAAATCTGTTGCATTTTTATAGTCAGAAGAAAAAGAAATTAATAAAGTAATCTCATTTAGAAATCACTTCAAAAAGAGTCAAATACCCAGAATAAATTTAACAGAGGCAGTGAAAGACCTGTACAATGAAAATTATAAGACATTATTTAAAAAAATAGAAGATACAAAGAGATGGAAAAATTTTCCATGCCACATATAGTAAGAATTGAAACGGTCATCTGACTCAAAGCAATATACAGATTTAATGCAATCCTGATGAAAATTCCAGTGACACAGCTCATACTAAAATTTGTATGAAACCACAAAAATTCCTGATTGCTAAAGCAATTCTGAAGGGGGGGGAAAAACCCAGGAAAGTTGAGGTAGCATGATTCCTGATTTCAATCTATATTACAAAGCAACGGTAGTTAAACTGTATGGTAATGAAATACAAACAGGCACACAGATCAGTGGAATATAATTTAGAGCTCTGAAACAGACCCACACTATTTGGTCAGTTAATTCATGACAAACATACAACGGTGAAAGGAAAGTGTCTTCATTAATGGTGGTGGGAAAACTGGACAGTCACATGCAAAAGAATGCCGTAGGATCAGTCCGTAACACCAGACACAGAAATTAATTCAAAGGGGATGAAAGATCTGCACATAAGACCAGGATCTGCAAAATATATGGAAGAAAACCCAGGTAATAAACTTCACGATAATACCCTTAGAGAGGACTTTGGAGACTCTATTTCAATGGCAAAGCAAATAGAAGAACAAATAAACCAATGGGATGACATATAACTAAAAAGTTTCTGCATAGTGAAAGAAGCTACCATCAGAATGAAAAGGCACCCTACTGAGTGGGAAAAGATATTTGCACATTTAACAAAGCTCATATTCCAAATACATAAAGAACTCTCACCACCCAACAACAGGAGATAGAGGAACTGGTTTGTGAGGGAGAGGACCAACCTTCATTTTGTTCATCTCAGACTCAACATCAGTATCACCCAGGGAATTTAGAAATGGAAATTCTCAGGTACTGCCCCCCACCCCCCCGAGTAGCAGAATCAGAAACCCTGGGTGGGGTGGGTTCTGCACCCACTCAAGTTTGAGAACCATCCCTGGATTGGGTCGTGAAGGTAGGGTGCATGGTATTAGATGCATTTGAGGAGATTTTACCAGTGCTCATGTCCTAGTCACCAAAGTCATATGATTGCATTTAGCCAAACATCCAGAAGAGACCTATTCAGAGGCAGAGCAGACTCCGCTCACCAGGGGCTGGGGCCGGGAAGGGGCAGATTGTGATGACGCCACAGTGAGCATACTGCCTGGAGCACAGTCAGTGCTCAGCAAGTGGGTTTCCTTCGCTCGCCCATGTCTCTGCAGCTCCTGGTCTTTGGCTGGGTGCCCTGGGGTGGCTCCTTGTGCCCCTTCCTGCATACTCACCATCTCCACTTTCCTGCGAGCCCGCTCAAGAGGATGCACATCAGCAGCAGCAGAACACTGCCGGCCACTGTAACAGAGAAGCAGGTCAGCAGGGCCAGCCGGCTGCCCAGGGCACAGTCTATGTGCTCCTTTCCGCGTGTCCCACACAGGGTTTCTTGGGGTGGGGAACAGGGTAGAGTGGCCAAGTCCTCTTCCTGTGACTCAGCTCTCTGCCCCATGCACTGATGGCCTGCTCTTCAGAAAGGTTCAGAGACCAGGCCCCAGCGAGGGAGCCTGTGGGAGAGACGAGGCCTGAGTCAAGAAACAGAGGGGCATCTCTTGAAAGAGTTGCTATTTCCCAGTGCTGCCTTCCTGCGCTCCCGGAGCACTCTACCCACCTCTCCCTATGATGCGCCTGTCTGTCTGTCTGCCATCTATCTCTCTCCATCCATCCATCATCACCTGTCTCTAAATCTATCCACCATCTGTCAATGAATCACCTATGTATCTATCCATTCTTCTATCTACCAATTATCTATCAATTGTCTATCTGTATTCTATCATCTATTTATTAATCACTCATCATCTATTTATCCATCTATCATCTATGTCTGCATCTATTTACCATCTATTTAGATGCCACCTCAAAGCCCGTTTCTGCTTTTATTCCCTAGCGTTGAGATATTAATTGACATTTTACATTTAAAAATTTAAGATGTGCATCTGTCGGTGTATCCTGATGGAGGAGAGGTTGGGTTAATCTCCTCCAAAGGAGCAAGCCCCTGAGCTTGAGTCCTGCGTCCAGTGGGGGAGTAACCAGTGTGAACAACTAAATACAGATGCTTCTTCTCTCTTCCTGCCTGCCTGCCTGCCTACTTGCCTTCATTCCTGCCTACACCTTTCCTTAAAAAAAAAAAGTGCAATGTGTTGCTTCTACCACTTAAAAATGACAAACCATCTCCACCATAGCCTCAGTCAGTGCCTTCATCATGTCGCATGGCCATCATTTCCCTGTTGTGGTGAGAGCAGCAAAGCTCTGCTCCTTAGAAACTGTCCAGCGTGTGCTGTGTGTGGTTGGCAGGGTCAACATGCAGGAGTGTCTTCCTTGGAGCGTCCTCATCTTCTAACCAGAAGTTTCTGCCCTTGGCCTACACTCCCCTGGCCCCTCCCCTCAGGCCTGGTGACCGGCCTTCTAGTCTTTTCTACAAGCCAGTCTTCCTGGGGTGTTTTCCTCTTTCCCTGGCTTCCCCACATCCCTCCTCCTCAGCCCTTGCCACTTAGGATGCGGTCGGGAGGCAGCGGCTGGGGCTTGCGTTTTCACTTACAACGTACTGTCGCTGATCGCTCTCCGGAGGTAGGCCACTCTGGATCCACCTCTTACTCTTACAAACACTATGTGGTGGAAGGTGGGGGCATTTTAAACAAACGACCTGCCCACCGGGTGCACACCTACCCATGAAGGAAGCCCTGCGCGCACCTGCTATCTGATACTCGGTGGTAAATATGGACGTGTCCATAGTTGGGGACGCCTCTGTGTGTTCCTGAAAATCTGCAGGAGAGAGAAGCACAGACACTCATTTTACACAAATTTCTGGTGACTGGAGAGAGCTGTGCCCTCCTCCCCGGTGAGCTGGAGCTTGGAGGCGAGGGGAGGAAAGAGTGTGGGAGACAGCCTTTCTGCTGGAGATCCACACTGGGTCCCTCCTTCCCAGTCCCTCCCTCTTCTCTATCCGCTCAGGGACTGGACAGCCACACAGGCACAGCTTCAACCCCAGAAGCCACCCTGACCCCGCTGGGGCTGCTCTGGACACAGCGGCCTCCCCTGCTTGCATTCTGGTTCAGTGGCCACATACGTGCCGCACAGGAACTCCGTACCTGTCATGCCAGGAGCCCCTGCTGTGCCTGTGGTTGTCATGGGACAGGCGGTTTCACTGCCAGGAGTGTCTGTGCTGGCAGGCGGCTCTTCGTCCCCTGGAGGAGAGAGTGAGCCAGGTGGCGGAGTCAGTGGTGGGCCCTGGGCCTCACCTCAGCCCTGCTGCCCTCCAGGGTGCCAGCATGGGAGCTCAGTCTGGGCCGAGGTCCTCGGCGGATTTGGGGTGTAGGCTGCAGGGCTCTGGCCTCAGAGAAGTGGGACTGGGGCCCCACACAGCAGGCCAAGAAGAATTCTAACCTGTCTTTCCCAGGATTGCCAGCAACTCTTTTTCAGGCTTCCTACTCAGTGCTGGGCCCCTGTGTGACTTGCAAATGTGTCCTGATAGTACAACTGCTTCTGAAGGAAGGAGAATGAGCGAAGTAAGGCTTTCTTCTGTGAGGAGCGACGTGGGAAATGGGCGAGCAAAGAAACCAGCAGCACTTCTGGGCAAATGTATGTGAACTCTTTTTTTTTTCAAAGTCAGGTACAGGCAGGCAGTCAGGTGAGCAGAGGAAGCCAGCAGGAAGAGAGAGGAAGAAGCAGCATTCTATTTTACTTTTATTTACTTGTTCACATTGGTTATTACTCCTGGACTCAGGAAGGGAACCCAGGTTCTTGGGATGTATGTGGACTGAGCCAGCTAGAGGAGGTGGACCTAACCACTACCCTACCAGGGAGCACCATGTAAGTAACTTTTGACGGTAGAAGTGGTAGTAAGATTTCAGAATGAAAATCGCAGACCTCCACATAGATGAGGGGTGGGTATGCATGTGTGTGTGAATGCACGTGCGCTGGGTTAAGACCCTACTCCTGTCAGAGCGCCCCTGGGGACTTACACAGGAGGAGTAGCTACCAGCACTAATGATGGGTTTGTATTTTAGATCAGTAAATCAGAAATATGGGAGCAGCAGACTGGACTTGCCCTTTGGAATGAGAGGCAGGGCTGGCAGCTGAGGGGAGGAAGTTTCAGGATCAGCAGAAAGGGGGCAGCACTGTCACCGTGGGAAGGTGCTCCTTAGGAAAGAGCACCCCAGAGCTTTTCTCCTTTCTGTCTCCTGCCATTCACACCCCTTTAGGGCACAAGGGACCTAGGGTGACAGAGGACTTAGCCTTTATCTAGCCCATTTTCTAGAGTGAGGAAAACGGGCCCAAGGCGACAAAGGGCTTGCCTAAGGTCACAGAGCTGTGGGTCAGGAGTCCCCGTGGGCAGCCTGGTGGCAGTCGTGGGGGAGTGGGCGGGAAGGCACCAGGCACCTGGAGACAGGCTGTCGTCCCCCACGCGGGTGCAGGTGAGCTGGGGCCGCGTCCACCATGTCTTCCCACAGGTCACTTTGCAGATACTCTGGGCGGAACCTCTCCGCAGGGCCTTGAAGCCCAGGCTGCACCGGTAGTGAACCACCTGGCCCACCGGGAAATGGTAGGTTCTCCTGGAAGCTTCTTGCTCCCATGGTGGAGGTTCCGTACAGCCGCCTGCAAGAGAAGGTAGACCCTGCAATATATGTGCAGGCACCGGGCTGCCCTGCCTGGAGCCGGCGGCCCTTCTCACTCTTCCATCCGCTCATTTCTCCAGCCACTCCTCCTGTTTAGCCAACATGTGCCGTGAACGTCTGAGTGTCAGAAACTTGGCCAGGTGCTTGGGGAAGGCACAGGGTCCCAATCACTCCTCGAGGAGGGACGCTCAGCCGGATTAAGATAGAGAAGGTGCCATGCTAACCAGAGCTGCAGAATGAGCATCGCCATGGACGCACAGAGGAATGAGTACCTCATCTGATGACGGGTGGCAAGGTGATGTGTGGTGGCAGGGTGATCTCGCAGGGGTTTGAGGGCAGGCTCAAGCTGTGAAGGCTTACCCTGTGAAGACCACCTTGGATCTCCATGGGAAAAGTGAGTCAGCCTCGCCTCAGAGGCAGCGGGCAATTTGGGGACCATGACAGTGGGTGGAGACAAAGCTGAAGCCAGGGGTTGGGAAGTGCTGAGAGAATCTTGATGAGAAGGCGCCCGACAGCTCTGATGGAGCCATGCCTGAAGCTTGTGTGTGTAAGTCTTCCCAAGGTCCCTGAAAACTCCCCACGCCCCCAACTCACCCAGCAGAAACCCAAGTCTGGTTGACTTAACCTCAGAGATTATGTCCGGATCTGGATTAATCTCAGAATTCCCCAATCCAGACAGAGGAAACCCCTCTACCCACAGACGTGCAAAGCTGCACGTTGCTCCCAGCTTCTAACCTCTCACACCCCAGCAGCCAGCCTTCTCCGTTCCAGCAGGAAGCTTGGAGCACCTGTCCTGAGCCGTCTGCTCTGGACGACCCTTGCCAATCATGGCTGGTCTTGGATCTTAGTCTCAGAATTTTCTCTTATAGCCAATAAAATCTCTAACTCGCCGAGCCTGTTTAAATTTGGTCCACTTCTTTCAAGTTAAAACAATCAAATTAAGGCAATATGCAATATCTGCAATCCCAGAGCCAGAATGCTGCCTGTTTCTGGAGTAAGGACACCGAGTGCTGAACTCTTAAGAAAACTTTTAGTAAATGTGGAGGCATTTCAGTAAATGGGGACAGATGGAGAAAGACAGACAACTCAGTGTACTTTCAAACTGCATTCCCCTACAATGCGGGGCAGTGAAGGGATAAAACCACAATGTGTTCTTGCACTAAAAAAAAACAAAACAAAAAACTTGCAAATAAATTCAAACTAATTTAAAGTAAGTGATCAGTAGAAAGATCCCTCGTCTAATTCAGAAAGCTGCAGTTCTATTCCAGGCCTCTTACATGAGTTTAGCCAAGTTTTTTAACGTCTCTGTAATGTCTCAAGTTCTTTAGTGAATAGAAGTAAGAGCTCCTGTTCCTTGAGTCACTGGGTTGTGAATCCAAATGAGATTATGTACAACATGACAAGGTTCTTTGTACGGTTCTAAGATTGGCACGGACTTATAGGGCCTGTGAAGTCAGAAGGGTCTCTTGTCCCCTACCTCAGGTTTTCCTAACAGACTCGATGTCCTCCTAACTCTATGACTTAATGTCAACCTTCGTCGTTCTGGCAAGTCATGCTAGCAGCTCAGCCCATCAGCTGGGAGACACCCATTTCTAGCTTCATAACCCTCCAGTGTGCAGCTCATTTTACAACCCCGTCCTGTGCGAAACACCTTGAATAAAGTGCTCTGTTTACAGCCCGCTGTCTTGTACTGAAGGGGAGAGCACAGAGCATTTTCCGGGAGCGGGGACTGTCATCTGCTGCTGCCTGGTCTGCATCCCCAGTCAGCACTGCCTGGCACAGCTGGTCCTAACACACATTGATTGCATTGAACTGAACTGAGTTGAGTTGAATTCTATCCTCTCAGGTCCCCAAGCAGGAGGAAGCTCAGCACCCAGGTTGACTTCTGTAAGAGTAAAAATGCTTTAAAATACTGTGCAGCTGCGCTTATGTCTCCTCAAAGGAGGACAGGGGACAGATTTCTGCCTGAAGGGACATGTCACTCGGAAGGGATGACTCCCAAGAGTAGACAGTGACAGCTACACTTCTTACCTGGAAGACTCCCTGGACCCGTGGGCTGTACTTGGCCTTGCTTTTCTGTGGTTGTCCTTTGCTTCTGTCCTTCAGGGTCAGGTGTGACTTGTTTCTCTGTGTTTCCAGGGGCTAGAAGGAATAGATGGACTCATTAGGCCCGAGTTTCACACATGCTTAAAACAGAAAACTTTCACTTACTCAGGAATAGCGTCTTTTTGGTGCCCCTAATGGGCCAGGCAGTATTGGGGTGCTGGGGATACAATGCAGCCCTGCTTTGGGGTACTGCCTGGTGGGACCTGTTACACACAGCTTAAGACTGATCTGTCAGTGATGACACTTCATGTCCTCATGTGTGATGACAATGGTCTACCCCATGTTTCTGAAAGAGCTGAAAGATTTTCTGGTGGAACTTCATGAATCTGCGTGTCCTCCCCAAAGGGACTCCACGTGGCCACAACCCTGTCAGCATTGTGCGTGGAAGTGCATGTGATCTGACTACAACCTTGATCCCTGGGGTTGCAGAGATGGTCACTGAAAAAGAGAGGGGCAGTGGGAAGTGGGGGCTCCCATATTATCTCACTAGGCTGGAGACTGGATAAGTATATTTCATCGATCAGGAGATGGGCGTATAAGGTGTGAGCTTTGGGAACCAAAAAAACAAGACTTAGTTCATCTTCATAGGCAGATATTACCCACTAGAATTGTTATTATTTTACATAGTCTTTATATAAGCTCATTCTGCCTATTGTTTTTTGGTCTTTATTTTCAAAAGGTGATACAAGATCCATCACATAAAATTGACCATCATAACCTTTTCCAAGTGTACAGTTCAGTGGTATGAAGCACACTCACATTATTGTGAGCTATAGCTATTTTTAATTCTTTAGGAATTATTAGTGTCATGTTTGTGTCTCCCCCCCACTCCCAAACATAAGTTCCTTGGGAGCCCGATGATATCTCTCATGTCCTAGGAAGTAAAAGAAATCATTAAAGATCTGTTTAGTAGATGAATATTCCAGAATCACTAAAATTAGTTATCTGATTGACAGGGCTGGCTGATTAGGGCAGGGAGTGAGCAGAAGCTGACTCTGTCTCCCTCTTGCTACAGTTCTTCTCTTTCCCTGGGGAGGTACAAAAGCAAGCACTTACAATTCGTTTTGCACTGACATCTGTTTTCCCAGAAGGAGTGACTGGCATTTCCTGTACAACGCATATAGGGCAGCTGGTTGCTGACTCGGCGGAATCCTTTCTTACAGTCACAGGCTAATATGGTGTCGACTGCATACGTCAGGGCTCTGAACGTGGCGCCCCTGAGTGCCGGTGGGTCACTGACACAGAACGCTGTAGGAAAAAGCAGCATGTTAGGGCTTCAGGAGGTTCCCTTCTGGCGCACGCACCTGTGTGAGCATGTGGTGATTGAATCACATGTCTTAGACTTTATTTAAAAGGCTGATATATACCCCACTTCTCCCTGAGGAGAAACACAGATGCTACCATTATTCTTCAGAAACTTCTGTGTTCAAGACTGCTCTACTTTTACCCTCAAGCATGTTCCTCTCAAGCTACCAGTGTTTCAAACTAAATGAATGAGCGGAAGTGAAAGGTTTGATTCTGGATGCACCCTGTGCAAGAAACAGACAGACAAGGATCAAGGTACGTGAGGAGGGTAAGGGAGGAGAACCATGTCCATTTAGTTAGGGGAGGAAATATGTCTGTGAGAAGTGTTCTCAGGGTCTAAGCATTATCAGACTTTTTGAATGAATTATTCTATTCCGTGATTTTGAGAACTATATGTCAAGTGCTTCACTCAACGTTAGAAAATAGGAATGTGTGTTTGTTCATCCACCTCCTCACCTCTGAGTTCACCAAGTATCTTTTCAGACCATGAAGACCTGACCCTCCCTCTGCTGAAACACAGACATTTATTCCACAAAGGACACTTGAAGAAGTGGCCAAATGCCCAGCTGTTCAGGGGGTAAAAGTGCTGGTCTTCTCAGAAAAACGACTCTTTGCATTTTAGTATGAGTCCTCCTGCTTCTGGAGATTTGATTCTTGAGAAAACCCTGAGGCTGGTTAAAGGGATTAGGTAGAAAGGCTCTCAGAAGACAGCAGCAGCTCCATCCACCGGGACACGTATGAAGCCCAGTCTGGGCTGTTGCTGTGACCATCGCTCATGGAGGGACATCTACTGAGGACTTGAAAGTTCCTCCGGCTGGAGTGTGGATTCTCTGTACCCTAGACTGCGCGGCATCTACTCATCCCAGAACCCTGCTCACAAGACCTAGGGCTAGGCTGACCATATTTCCTTGAGACAAAATTGGGACACTGGGATTGAAAAAAGGAGTAGGGTTATGCATTAGCAACTAAAGGGAGGGGAGGAGGTAGAACCAACTGAGCAGAAGTGGAGCAGCTAGGTCAGCAACAAGTAAGTACTATATCACACCAATTGGAGACCACACAGTAATGATGTGTAGTCTGGTGGGACTTCATACATATGGCCACGGCTGGCTCAAGGAATTTTGGCACCTTAGGTGAAACCCAAATTTGGCACCCCTATAAACCTCGCTCTAAATATTCTGCCTAAAACACTGGCTTATTTAACCATCCCAGTGCCAGAAATGCCCAATAAGCCTCATGGTACCAGAAATAACCCCCATAGTGCCAGAGATAACACTTATAGGGCCAGAGATAACCCCCATAGTGCCAGAAATAATCCTCATGGTACTTAACTGTGGCTCAACCATGCTGCAGTGTTCTGCTCCCTTTGAAGAAGCAGGCACATGCGGATAGGAGGGAATCCTCTTCCTTCATATCTCTATTTTCCTCTCAGAGGGCAGGAACAGCAGAAGCACCTGTGGGCTGCCACAGTCAGTGCTGTTTTTAACGAGGGGCAAAAAGGGCAGCTGCTTTTGGGGCCCCTCAACAGACTTGGCTCAGGGCAATTGAACTCTCCCTTTTGCCCCGTATTAAATACAGCCCCGTTTTATTAAAAACAGGTCAAAATTGACATTTATGTCAAAATTATAGGGCAGTTGGGAAATATGAATAAAAAGGTACTGTCCCATTTCAAACAGTACCTACGGTCAGCCTACCAAGTGTATTCTTGATACCCCAAGTAGCAGAAGGTGGGGAGAACCTGGATAGCTTGCCCCATCTGTAACCAAGAAGGAGCTAAATGAAAGCAATTTGAATGACTCACTGGGTCAACAATTGTAGGGGAAAATGTAACATAAGCACTCAGTACATCCCAGTAATTGCAATAATCACAAAAATAAGGCAAGGAAGGCAGCGTGGAAGAAAGGAGAGAAATAATGAGTTTCTAAATTCTAACTCTGTGGGCGAACAACATAGTTTTATTGTTTTTACTTATCTAAGATTTAATTTTATTGTCTGTAAAATGGGTATAGTGATGATTTTATTATTGAATTTTTTTTAAGATTAAATGAGACACCATGCTAATGTAACATGCAGAGCACTTGGACACATAATAGAGAAGGAACAGATGCTAGCTCTGCTTCCTTCCTTTTCTCTCTGTTCAGTAAAACAGAATGGCAATTCAAATAGAGACTTGCTGAAGTAAACCCTGAGGGACTTCTGGTTAAGATGGCAACCTAGCAGGAGCAAGACTCAGGTCCTCCCCACAGAGCAACTAGGAATTCACCTATTCTCCAGAAACAAACACTGAGGAAAAGTAGGCACAGAGGTTGTAGAGACACAGCAGTAATCGTGACAACAAAAGGTAGGTAAAAACATCCATGTTTAGAGCTACACCACAGACTCAGACTTGGGATTTGGTAAGGGATGGAACTTCGGGAAGAACCAGCCCTCCCAGGAATCGTGAAAGCAGCAGAGAGCACACGCAGCGGGAGAGGACACGGAGTCAGCGGAGAGGGTTTAAGCGCAGGTTGGAAGGAGGACTAGTGCCCTGGTGGTTTGAACAGGAGGCCCAGTAAGAAAATTACACTGGGTGCCCCATAACCAGAATGCAGCTAGGAGAATTGCCCACTTCCACACCTTCCCCTTCCCATCATATTTCCCCAGAGCTGTAAGACCTGCCCACTGGAAATCTGACCCTCAGGACTGAAGGAAGAAGAGAGTCTTCCAGAGGGAGAACGAGTCAGTGCTACCCACTAGCGTCAACCTGTGGGTGGAGATGAAACTGAAGCCTGACTTCTTATTGTGGGCCAGTAGTAAGAGGGTCATCGTGGTTGAGAGCTGGGATACTGAGGGAAGGCTCTGCATTTTCCACGAAAACCCCAACCCACAGGATAAACTTTCAGGTAACAACAGAGAGCCCACATAAGAATTTCAACAAATCCAACCAGTGACGATGCCACAAAACTCAAGAAATCCCAGTGTCTAAACCAATTAGATATTCAAATGAATTCAGACACAAACCCTGTATCATTGACAAAATGTTAATTCAAAGTTGATGACAGACCTAAAAGAAAAACACAAAGTTCTAATATTAGATAACCGTAGAAAATCTAGATGACCTTAAATTTGGTGATGACTTTTTAGATGCAATACCAAAGTCACAACCCCTGAAAGAAAAATGAATAAGCTGAAGTTCAATAAAATTTTTAAAAATTGTGTCAGTCTCAAAAGACACTGTCAAGAGAATACAGAAACAAGCTACAAACTGGGAGAAAGTATTTGCAACCCCACCCCCACCCAGCATCTGATAAAGGATTACTATGTAAAATGGACAGAGAACTCTTAAACCTCAACAATAAGAAAATGAACGATCTGATTTTAAAATTGTCCAAAGACCTTAGCAGACAACACACCAAAGAAAATCTACAGATGTCAAATAAGCATGTGGAAAAGATGCTCCATACCACATGTCATCAGAGAAATGCAAATGAAAACAACAATGAGATCACAGCACACCCATTAGAACGGTCCACGTCCAGAACACTGACACCACCAAGTGCTGATGGAGCAACAGGAACTCTCATCATTGCTGCTGGGAATGCAAGATGGCACAGCCACTTTGAGCAGTGGTTGGATGATTTCTTACAAATGTAAACATACTCTGATCATACAATCCAGCAATCACGCTCTTTGGCATTTACCCAAGAAGTTGACCAGTTACATACACACAAATACCTACACGCAGATGTTTATAGAAGCTTCGTTTATAATCATGAAAACTTAGAAGCAATCTTTAGATGTCCTTCAGTGGGTGACTAGATTAATAGCCACTGTGGTTTATGCAATGCAATATTATTCAGTACTAAAAAGAAATGAGCCATCTGGAACCACAGGACAATGGTGAAGAGCACTTGGTGATTTGGTGGAGGGCATTGTGTGTTGATACATCTCTAAGGAATGGAGAACCTATACATTGGAAGTTTTTCTTAATGTGTTGAAAAATTACTACAATTAAAAAAAAAGAAAGAAATGAACCATCAAGCCATGAAAACACAGAGGAGAAACAAACACATATTACTAAGTGGAAGAGGCCAAGCTGAAAAGGCTGTATACTATATGACTCTAATCATATGACATTCTGGAAAAAGCAAAACTGTGGGGACAATAGAAAGATCTATGATTGCCAGGGGTTGAAAGAAGTGAGGAAAGGATGAATGGGTGGAGCATAGTGACTACTCAGTGTGATAGAGCAGTGACGACTCTGTGTGATGCTGTCATGGTGGATACACGTCACTACGCATTTGTCCAAACTCAGAGTGTGCGACATCAAGAATGACCCCCTAGTGTTAGTTATTGACCCTGGGTGTTGATGGCTTGTCAATATAGATCCATCAATTGTGATTAATGTACCATCTGGTGGGGATATGATAATGCTATAATGGAGGAGGCTGTGCCTGTGTAGACATCTCTTTACTTTCTTGGTTTTGCTATGAACCTAAAACTTCTCTAAAAATATGCAGTTTTTTTAAAGGAAACAAAGAGAAAACCGATAATAATGTCTGCTTCTGGCCATGATAGCATTGTGGTATACTAAAACTTACCTTCCAGTTGAAGATAACTTTGAAATCAGACCAAAGGTGTGAAAGAAATGTTTCCAGGCATTTAGCAGCAGGCAGTACAGGACAGAGAGGAAGGAGACATAAGCAGTGAGCCCGCGTAGCACCAACGCGTAGCCCACCTAGAACTGTGGCCTCACTGAGTTGAAAAGGAAACACCTAGAACTCTTGGGTGGGGCTCTGAAGAGGAGGACACCACACAGGGGACCCAGAAATATGCATGCGAGGATCCAGCTGAGGCTCTGAGGCAGTAGCTGGGTGAACACGGATAGGGCAGGATTCTGTGACCCAGCACCAACTCCCTGCCACGAGGGCTAGGAGAAGGGTAGTTAAACCATTTTTTTTTTTTTTTTTACCAAAATAGGCATCTGACCTGTGGGTTGTGGTTTGCCAATCCTGCTGTAGAGAAAGAGACATCCCTGGGACAAATTCCAAAACTGAAATAGACCCTTCTTTGTAAAGATTAAAACCAGGCCTGATGGAAAAGAGGACAAGGTCAATCATTTATCCCCGGTAAGAACACAGTTGTAGAGGAAGTCAGCACAATCAGAATCTCTACTATGTATAATTCACAGTGTCCAACAAGTTTAAGCATTCTGGACATGGAAAGAAGATGTGACCCAATTGAAAAAAATGCTAGTTAGTTAAACAAACTCAGAATGACCCAGATTTTGGAAGTAGCACACAGGAATTTAAAGCCGTTACAGTCATGAGTGGCTTAATGACACACATTCTGAGAAATGTTTGGTTAGCTGATTTCACTGTTGTGTGACCGTCACAGAGAGGAATCACACACACCTAGATGGTACTGCCTATGCACAGCTAGGCTTAGAATGAAGCCTATTAGGGCCACCATCACAGTCTCTATCGCAGACTGGACTGTTGTTATGGGCTACATGACTACAATAAACGCTCACTGACTTACAGCTCTAATCAGCAAACTATGGTCTGCAGATCAACTGCCATTTATTTTCTCAACAAAGTTTTATTAGCACAGAGCCACTGTGCTCATTTACATCTTGTCTATGATTGTGTCATGTTAGAATGGCAGGAATGAGAAGCTACAGCGGAGACTGTATCATCCGCTAGCCATAACAGTTGACTCTTTAGGCCTTTATGAAACACACAATCAATCGCTAATTTAAAGGGGAAATAGTCACAGTGAGTGAACCAATAGGTTATCTCATAAAATAAATGAAAACCCTGAAAAAGAACCAAATTAAAAATCTAGAACTAAAACCAAAAATATCTGAAATGAACTTGCCCACACCTTGGCGCTAATCAACAGGTATTGTCTAAACTGATGAGCACAGAGAAAAAAGTTAAACGATTTTTTAATAGATCTTTGGTGGCCTAGGATTTAATAGCAAATTCAAGAAAAGACAAAACTATATAGTAAACAGAAAAAAAATCAGAACGGTGCTTGACTGTGATGGAAAGTGACTGGAAGGAGGCCATGCTAGAAATAGTGATTACATGGATATACATATTTTCTAAAACTCATCTACATGTGTACTTAATATTTCATTCTAAGTAATTTTGCCTCAGAAACTCAATTGGAATGCACCTAATTATTCAGTAGCACAAATAATCAAGGACTGACCTCAGATGCCTTTGGAATCTGATAACGCAACCACAAACTAAGAAGGGGTCTAAGCATAAAGATTTAGGGAAAGGCAGACAAAAGTGTCTTTGAAGCAGCTTTGTGTCTTTAAAATAATGCTTTCATCACATGATGATATGCTCTTCAAAATAAGGCCATGGAAATTTCCAGAGTCATCTTAAATCAGCCTTAGTATCTAAGGTTATGTGGGGACAGGGGAAGTTTCAGAAGTTTTTGCTCCCTGCTTTCATAAGAGCATCTTTCCTGGAATTTAGAGAAACTTCCCTAAGTTTCTAAGACGCAGTGAAGCACGTGGCACTGCTCCTTTTGTCCAAAAAAGCCATGCTAGGACACGGAGTATAGCCTGAAGGAAGAGGGAGGCAGGGGAGTGTGTGGGAAAGCAACCCTCAGCACTTGTTATTTTCATGTAATAAGATTAAATCTAGGACCTTTTTTAACCCTTATCATCTGCAGTCATAAAAGAAAGAGCCTATAATATTAAAAAAAAAAAAAAAAAAAGGAAATTAATTTGCCTATCCTTAAGTCTTGCTGAGGGTAAAGACAAATTCTCTTGATGACTCAGCAAAATGTCCTTAAATCGTCTTTCCCTTGATTATCTCTTTAAAATGTTCCCCACCATTCTCTATCTCTAGATACAGTCACGAAAACTCTGACAATTATTTCCAAAATTCAGCAAATGGTTCACCTTTACTCTTGCATACATTTTTCCGGATCTTTCCTACTTCTAACCAGGGGAGCTGACTTTTTGACAGAAATGATTCTATGCTCACTTTAAACTTTCTTGTTCCCCAATCTCACACCATGGGTGATGGGGGTGCAGGATGGGGGCTGGGGAGGCTCGAAGCTCAGGAGGCAACACAGAACATTCTATGGAAGGTGGGAAAGAAAATATTTTTCTCCCCCTAACTTTTAAATATTAGTACAATTCTGGATTTAGATCTTGTTTTCTCTTCTGAGAATATTTAAAGTGTCTGCTGTCTATAAAGGGCAGGAAAAAACTTCAGATTAGGGACTTGGTGTTGTGGGTGGTGTGGTTAATGTTCTGGGCTCCCAGGGTCAGAGTTCTACCAGGCTCACAAGCATGCTCATGTGGCCTTTCCTGGTAGCTCCTGTGCCTTTTATGTGGACAGATGGGAGGGGAGACAGCCGTGCTTATTATGAACCCCGAAACTCCGAAGTGTTTTGGCATGTGCTAAGAAGAGAGAGTCAACTCTGTGCTTCTGTTATTAAAAGAGCTTGATACCTGAGTCCAAATTTTTGCTATGGTTATTTGAAAGACACACAGGATCTACCCTTCCACACACCCCACCTCCAACCCTGTCCCTGAAATACTACCAGGGGTGCATCTTCCTTTGGGATGTTTGCAGATTTGTTAACTCCAGGAATCTCCTACTCAATGGAAGTGCACATCTCGGGAAGCTTTGGCTTCTTCAGCTGATGCTAATGAGTGTCTCCCAGGGCCACCTCCCTGGGCTGTATCTCCAAACAGGCCTGGGGAGAAAAGGAAGGGGAGGGCAAGGGACCCCAGAACACTCTTCTCTTTTCATGGTTGTGTAGTTTTTTTGTTTTCCCTTCAAATAGATCACTAGACACTCACCTTCTCCATCTCAACATGCCCATGTGAGGTAGGAGATTGAACATTTGTGGTCCGAGGATCATGGATGAAAGGGCTGACTTAACCAAGGACACATAGCTACAGTTAGGGACTCCAGTCATCTTTTTTGTCCTCCAGGCATATCTGCTTTCCCCTTTTGAGTGTGAGATCATCAACCACCCACCACAATTCCCAGATATATATACATATATATATGTATGTATGTATATATATATATATATATATACACACACACACACACATGCTGCTTCTGCAGGTTGGGTTTCAGATAAAAGATGAGAAACTTGGTGAAATGAGGTGCTCTTTTCTCTCCTCATAAGTGGCCCTGTCACTCGGCAAGGATGATAGGAGATAGATGGACAGACTTGGGTTCTTAACTGACACCCCTTTATTTCATTTGACCTTAGGTTCTCTACTCCACTCCCCAAGATAGAATGACTCCTTGTTGTTTACCTTTCTTGTTGTTTTCAGAAAGGGAATAGAACTAAAACAAGTTTTGTGCAAAGATATTTTTGTGTCCCTTGACTTAACCCGAAATACCAACCCTTGGACGCAGTAGGTAAGTCATGTGATCTGGAGATTGAGTCAGATTTTTCTATAGCCAGAAGGATTTCATCCACATATCTGCCTTTCAAATTTTAACATACATACAAGTTGCCCCAGGGGCCTTGTTAAAATGCCCATCTGGACCCTACAGGGAGAAGGTGGTGGGCCAGTTTCTGCCAAGCTCCCATATGCTCTCTTAGTAGCAATGACTGTCCCTCTAAGGATCCACCTTTCTCCAAGGACAGGGAGCAGGGTGGGCTCCTGTCTGGTCAGTGCTGAAGTTGCTTACCCAGCGTTTTGCTCAGCAAGGAGAGAGTGCAATGAAAACTTCCTTGACTGGAGGAAAGGTGGGTGGGTGAAAAATGGTTGTGGGCTCGATGACTTGTGTTTTCCCCTCTGATGTTGTTCAAAACGAGAGAACTCATCAGGCCCATGTGGCCCAGAGGAGAAACATGAAAGATAAAGAAGAGGAAAAGGCTTCAAAAGGAAGTGGACAGACTCTGAGATAAGATCCTTTGCTTGTGGGCAAGTCAAGGTGAATTTATGTTGCTGCTTCCAGGCAGTGCTGAGCAGGGGTTTTCATCTTTGTGCTGCTCATTTCTCCTTCATGTAATAGATTTGGGGGAATATTAGACTAGCTCACTAAACACAGGGTGACAGATGATGACTTACTAAACTTTACCAGGGGCAGAAACCAAGAGCTTAGGACACATGATAAAGAAATGAGCCAGTCCTTGACTTAAAGCTATGCATCTTCCTTGTTGGATCCAAGAAACATAACCTATTGTCAAAGACAATGTTCAGCTTCCTTGGGAAACCCAACCTTAGAGAAAGTAAGTGTTTTTAGTTCAGAATAAAATACCATAGACCATGTTGAATATTCATCTTAATTGGCTCCCAGAATCTGGGACCAGGGAGAAACCAGATGGTTTATGCCAATACCCATATTTTGCAGGCAGGAAAACTGAGACTGCAGCAGACCTGGAACTAGAGCCAGGACCCCAAATCTATTCCATGTTTTTCCTTCACAGAGAATCATAATTATGAGGGAAGAGTGTGCTTTTCATCTCACTGAGGGTTAGAGCTTTGTTTAAACTATCTGGGTCACTGGGAGTGTTTTCAGAACGTTGTGGTTTAATTCAGATCATTATCTTTAAAAAAGTCAGAGAGTTCTAGCCTCCATGTGGGGCTATTTGTATAATGTCAACTATGCTATGTGAGCCCTGCCCATGGGCTGCTCTTTAGTATATATTCCTTCAATGCTCACTACAAGCCTAGGTAGATTTTGTCATTCCCACTCTCCAGGGCAGAAGACTGAGGTTGAATATCCATAAGTTGTCCAAACCACACAACTCAACGTGGTGGGTCAGAAATCACAAGAAAGCCTATATTGCCATTTTCATTTCTGCCTTTCAAATAATCTCACTTTACTTGCAGGAAATTCTTTCAAACAGCAAACTTAAAAGTGTCTGGAAGACAAAAGTGTGGAGAAAAAGGTTATATTGACTTTAGGTCACCATAAACGCCCCCACTGAGAATGCCAAATCACACTTAGTTGTCAAGTCTTCTTGACAACTCTTGGCTGTGACAGTTCTCAGACTTTTCTTGTTTTTGATGACCTTGGCAATTTTTGAGGAATATTGATCAGGATGTTGTAGGATGTCCCTCTATTGAAATGTGTCTGCAGTTCTTCTCAGGATTAGATTGAGTTTAAGAGGATAATTGCGTTCATAAGATTCTCAAAGGAGTCCTTGACCACAAGAGTGTTAAGATGAGTTTAGTGTAGTTTCCCAATGATCTGACCTTGGTGCTTGCCATTTTATTCCCTCCGAAATCTCATCCCTTCATTTCTCACCTCTGTGCTCATGGTTTCCAAATGACGAAGCAATCTCATATTAATTGAGTTCTTATTATGTTCCAGGAGCTGCTCTAGGTCCTATATACATATTAACTAATTTAATTCAGACATCTGTACTGTGAGCACATAGTATAATTATTATTGACATTTTACAAATGAGACATTGAGGCACAGAGAAGTGGGACAAATTGCCTGAGGTCACTTAGTGAGGGAAGACAGGTGGAGGACCAAAGTCATGGGGCAGTGATCTGGGCTTCAGAGCCCATGTTCTTAACAAGGATGCTATACCACCTCTTCCAGATCCATATCTTTAGCCCTGAGCTCTAGCCTAGATGTAGCATTTTCCTTTTCTACATTTCTACCTAGATATCCTCTGATACTTAACTCTGCCCAATGCTTTCTTCCCAGATTTGGATATTTACTATTTCTTCTTTTACTTAATATTATAATTGAGGTATTAGCCAATGCAATCAGATAAGAAAATGTGGAAGCATAAGAATTGGAAATAAAAGAAATAAAGCCATTTCTATTTGAAGATTATATGATAGTATACTTAGTAAACCCAAGAAAATCAATGATGAAATAATAAAATAAATAAATAATTTAAAAAGAGAATAATCCATTGTGATACTAACAAAGGGTAGAGTTAGGGAAAATTGGGAGGAGGGGAGCAAGTTCTCCTTTGTGGGATAATGCCAGCAAAAAAATGCAGAAAGATGGTTTTTCAGGGAATTCAATTAAGTTAATAAAGCCCATCTCAAAAATTACATACATATTATATGATCTTATTTTTTCCAGCCCTAAGTCTTGAATTTGCATCCATGGCTTTCATAACCTGTGCCTTAGCTGCCTGAGCTACAGGACAGTGCTATATGCATACTTAAAGTTACAAAATTATAGAGCTGGATAACAGCTTAATGGTTGGTAAGAGTTAGGGATGGAGGAGGCAGAGAACTGTGGCTACAAAAGGGTAGCAGAAAAATTCCTTTTAATTTAACTATAGTGGTCACATGAATCTATACAAGTGATAAAGTTGTATAGAATTCAAAGCACGAACATACTGAATTCATATAAAAGTAATAAAATCTGAATAAAACTAGTGGATAATGCCCATTTCCTGGTGGTGATATTGTTCTATCGTGATAGGGAAAACTGAGTGAAGAATATATCAGATATCTATTGTTATTTACAACTGCATGTGCATCAACAATTATCTCAACATTAAGAATGAAAAACAAATACACAAACAACTCTCTGATCCTTTTGTCCTTGTTTCTCTTAATGACCCCTACTTCCCCATGGTCTGAGTTACCCAAGCAGACAATTTATCCTCTTTAATCTCCACCTCCCCTTTGCTCTCACTTGGCAGAGTTGTTATTCGTGTACCTGTGATGCACTTCGGCATGCCTCCGCCCAACTCCACCACCTTTCACGACTCCACTACAGCCCTACTCTCTATTCACTAGCCAGACCAGTGTCTTCTGTCATTTCTCACCCTTCATTTCCCCACTCCTCCAACCTATCTTTAATATAGTGTCAACTTCAGCATCCCATCACACAGAATTACTGCATTATAGCACAATACATGACCTGAAGAACTCATGTGTTCTCCACCTGTGCCGTCTGCTTCTGGTTCATCCTTCTTTTTTCTTTTGATCCAAGAAGTGGGTTTATCTAACATGGATTAAGTTCTGTGTTGGAAGAGTAGACTTCACTTAATTATTTACTTTGGGATGGAGTTTGTCAATCAAAGAGCAGAGGGCAGATTCCTCAGAGCCTGAACTGCCATGTGACCACAGGAGCTTCTTATACATCCAAGTCATCACTTCTGTCATGTTAATTGGTCCCTTTAGATTGGTGGCCCCTGGTGGGGAGTCCTGCCCTGCCTCTAAATTAGGCAAGAAGGAAGACTTCTTTTGAATGTACCAGGTTTGAAGGGTGAATACAAGTTTACACAGCAAATTCAGCAAAATATGCCACCCTGGTAGAGGGTATGTGGCATTCAGAGGGTTCTATAGATAGAATGCTTTTGCTGGCATGTGAATTGCATGGACATGAAAAAAGAGTAAAAGTGGAAATAATATAAGCAAAAGGAACTTGGAATCTGTAGAATGCCCCACAAATCCCAGTTGTAGCTAATATTACTTTTTGAGCAGTGTTGTCTTT
The DNA here is from genome assembly GCA_004363575.1 of Solenodon paradoxus. NCBI lineage: Eukaryota > Metazoa > Chordata > Mammalia > Eulipotyphla > Solenodontidae > Solenodon > Solenodon paradoxus. The sequence goes on from RJWH01003933.1 coordinate 48,200, forward strand.
AGGACTAAATAATAAAATATGTAAAATTACTTTGCAAATTGGAAAGAAAATATTTAAACTGCTAATTACTTATTGCTTGATTGTGTCAGAATTAGGGAATGGAGTTTCCTTTGAATTCATCTTCTAAAAACTATGAGAATTCTTTATTCATTTCCTTCCTCTCACTTATGTTCACATGAATGGATTTTAAATCTATTAAAATATGACCAATTTCCTGATCACAGTCAGCAAGATCACCACAGTTCACCTCCAATTGTTTTTTATTGTTGTTGACTGCCCAAATAGCCTACCTTTTTTAACTACCTCAGTCATATGGACAGCAGTGGGCACTAAATAAATGCTTGGGTGCATTGGCATTGGTCATATTGTCCATCCATCCATTCATCCATCCATTCTTCCAAAAAATATCCATCTTCACCTTTCCTTCAGAAAACACAATTGCTGAGGGGAATGAGGCAGAAGCAAATCTTCAGGTTAGGGGGCTGCAGTCAGGATTACAGAAAGTTTATGTCAACAAAGAAAAGGTGCTAGATTCAGGAGAAGCAATAGGGAACTGCGCTGATGGGAGAGCTCAGGCATATTCTGTAGCTGTAGCATAAATGTGTGTTGTGCATGCCATCCAGCCCTGAATAGTCAGCATTTACACAACACAAGTATGAGTGACTCATGAACAAGACTGTTTTGGAGAATGACTTGAGCCTTATTCACATTTGTTACCAAGGAAAAAAAAGGTGGAGGGTGGACCCAGCCATGTTCTCTTTACCTTGAGAGGGAGAGGAAACAGGGAATAAAAAATATTCTTCCAAGAGGCTGTCTCTGATGTAACCTGTCATGTTTGGGGTTCTCAAGGTGTTTCTGCAATGGATGTATTCTATGGTTGGGACACATCTCAGTGGTGCTGAGCTCTGTACATGGAGGAGGTCACCACAGGTCACCAGAATGTCAGGCTGAGGGAAACTGAAGGGCTCTAAGATAAGAACAACTGGCAGTAGAAATATACTCTTGTTCTTCCTCTCAACTCTAAACCACATTCCCCTCATATCTTTGAAACCTCTTTCTTGGGACAGAATACTATTTTTAGTAGAAATACACACTTCCAGCCAAGATGGTGACCTGGTAGGAGAGAGACTCATGTCCTCCCCACAGAGCAACTAGAAATCCAACTATTTTCCAGTAACACTGAGGAAAAGCAGTCAAAGAGACTGTAAAGACACAGCAGCAATTGTAACAACAAAGCACAGGCAAAAACATCTGGGTTCAGAGCTAACCCACAGACTCAGACTCGGGATTCCAGGCACAGTGGAGGGAATGGAATTGCAGGAAGAAACAGCTCTCTTAGGAATTGCAAAAGCAGTGGAGAGCCCACCCAGTGGGACTGGGACATGGAACTTGGGGAGAGGGTCTAGGTGTTGGGTGGAAGAGGCACAAATGCCATGTGGTTTGAACAGGAAACCTGGCAAGGAAACTATGCTGGGTACCACCATAACTGGAAGACAGATAGGGGAATTGTCCACCCTACCTCCTCCCACAATATGGCCTCAGAGTTACAGGACCCATCCATTGGAAACCCCACCCTCAGGCTTAAAGGAAGAAGAGTCTCTCAGAGAAGGAAACCATCAATGTTACCCACTATCATCACCTTGGGGGTGGATATGAAACTGCAGCCTAATTGCTGATTGTGGGCCAAGAGCAAGGTGGTCATTGTAGTTTGGAGCTGGGACATTGGGGGAAGGCTCTGCATCCCCCACACAAGCTCCCACCCCATAAACTGAAATTTTGGGCAGCAACAGAGGGCCCGCATAAGTTCAAAAAATCCAAACAGAGGTGATGCCTCAAAACTCAAGAAATTCCAGTCCAAACTAAGACCCAGGGGTACTCAGTACAAGTCAATATTCTGCACAACGCCACCACTGCAAGGAAATCTAATCCACAGAAACATAAACAGAATGCCAAATAGAGCAGAGACACAGAGAAATATACATGAAATTATGAATCCAATCAAAAACCCAGGGGAAAATCTCAATACAACAGATGTCTGTAAACTACCTGAGGATGAATTTAGGGCAACAGTGATAAACATACTCCTGGAAATCAAGAAAACAATAGAGGAAGAAAAAGAGAATGACTAAAAAGACAGAGAGGAAATGAAGTAGCTCAAAAACAGATGTTAAAGAAATAAAGAACAAAATAGATGACCTAAAGAATTCAATAGAGGGATTCAAGAACAGGATGGATGAAACCTCTGATACAATCAATGAGCTAGAAGACAGGGCAGAGGAATGCACTCAAGCAAACCAGTAAAGAGATAAAAGAATGCAAAGAAATGAACACAGCATCTGAAACCTATGGGATAACACCGAAAGAAACAACACTTGCACTATAGGGATCCCAGAAGGAGAAGAGAGAGAAAAGGGTGCAGAAACTGTATCTGAAGAAATACAAAATGACACGAAGCACCTACATATCAATAATGACCCCAAAGGTTAATGGACTGGATTTACCAGTCAAATGACACAGAGTAGTTGAATGGATTAAAAAGCATAATACAACTTTCTACTAAATTTGGGAAACTCATCTTTCAAAAGATAAAGACTCAAAGTCAATGGATGGAAGATAACCTTACACTCAGATGCAACCAAAAAGAGCAGGAACCACCATACTCATAGCTCATAAAACAGACTTCCAACTAAAAAGCATAACAAAAGACAGAGATGGACATTATATAATGAGTAAGGGGTCAATCCAGAAAGAAGACATAATGCTTTTAAAAACATATGCACCAAATGAAGCAGCATCAAAATATATTTAGCAAGTATTATTAGAACTGATGAGAGACATCGACAGCAACACAATCATAGTAGGAGACTTCAACACCCCGCTTACAACAATGGATAGATTAACCAGGCAGCAAATTCACAGGGAAACAACATTTTTAAATGACTGTTTAGAACAGTTAGGTCTAATAGACACATACCAAATAATAAGCGTTGCCTTGTTCTTGACCTGGGTCTATCTGAGTAGCAGTCACTCCTGTTGATGTCTCCAAAACCCTCTCTGGGAATATCTGTGTCCCTAACCCTTGGGCACTCTTCCTCCTGCTCTCATAAATAAATGCCACACCACTTGTAAACTGTTTACACCGATGTGCATGGCCTCAGCCCCAGTTCATGTGTTGAAACCCTACTGTCCACTGTCATGGTATGGGATGAGGTCACAAGGGGGAAGCTCAGGAGTGGGATTTGTGTCCTCAAGAGTCACAAGACAAGGGGGGTTTCCTTCCTCTATTCTCCTGCATGTGCAGACATGGTGGGAGGTGGCCTGTAGCCCTAGGCCCGTCCTCCCTGATTCCATCCCGTGCTTCCAGCCTCCAGAGTTGGGAGAAATCAAGTTGTACGGTCCGGAGCCACATGGTCTGGGTGTGCTGTCTGTGCAGTCAAAGAGACGCAGACACAGCATGTATTTTGACAGGAATCCAACCCCTCTTGGAAATGACAGCCCAAATGCGGAAATGCAGGCACAGGCACACAGCAAGAGATTACCCATTTGGGCCCCTAGTTTCCCACTGCTTTGGGGACAGCCCTGACCTCTTCTTTACCATGCCAAGTTTAAGTTGGCTTCAGTACAGACAAATAACAACTTTCAGCCTTCCCCAAATCCACGTCACAGGTGCCTCCCTGTGTGTCGGCGGTGATATTTCAGGTTGGGTGGGTGGCTGGAGTGGGTGACACAGAGAAGGGAGGAGATTGTTAAAATGTCAGTTAGGTGACATCACAGTCATCTTCTGAACTCCAGGGACAGGCCTCAGCTGCAGAAACTTCACATAAGGCTGTTGTTGAGTTCAGTGTGTGGACTCAGAGCAGGACTCTGTTCTCCGCCAGCGTGGATGGAAACCGCCTCCATGTCCCCAGAGCTCCTCACCAGAGCCTGCCTTCTGCCCAACCTGAAGTTAGAGTCTGATCACTTCAGCTAGTGGTGCTAGTCTCAGAATTAGTAGGCGTTGCCCACAGGCGACCATCTGGCCTTGGGCATTCATTCATTTTGGGCTTTTCTAGAATTCAAACCCAAGGTGATGGCATGACTAAGGACACGAGAATGTTACTGTAGCTCACAGTATTATTTTGTGCTAAGAAGTGAGAAATAGGACCTACCCAGGATTGATCATCGTGGCATGAACTTGACATCCTTCCTTGATCTGAGCTAACACATTCAGTCATGTAGGCAGACAACCAGGGCGCAGGTAGGGAAGCTTGCCTCCACTGGGGTTGGGGGAGGCCAGGTGTACCAGACAGCATGGTGTGGAAGAGACACTGTTTCCGCCCGGCCCAAGGCCAGGCATGGTTAGACCAGATGATGTCAGAACCCCATCCGCTCGTGTGTAGAGACTGCACGTTTTCCAAGTGTCTGAGACCTGAGAGCTAGACACTGTTCTTGACTCTTCACACATACTGACTTCTCTAATCTCACAGTCACCTGTGAGATGGGTTATTATGCATATCATTAATAGTATAATTATGATTTTACATTATATTATTATCATCAAGTATCATCACATAGAGTAAGACGTGCCAAGTGCTCTAGTATAATGTTTTGCATAACTACATATAAGGATCATGAAGCAATTAATTTGTTATTTCTCCTGAGATGTTTTCTAGTTGGGAAAATGTCCAAGTAGACAGAAGAGATGGGGAGAGTCTTCCAGTTAAGGGGGAGGCAGTTGGTTTGCAGGACAGGAGACCCACTGGCTGGGGACTCAGAGGCCCTTTGTGCAGAGGGCCTGTGGACAGTTCGAGTTAGAAAGATATTGGATGATAGACAAGACAGTGGGGGTGAATGGAGCTCTTGAAAGTTGCGTTCAGAGGAGAGTACTTGGGGGGTGGCTCAGAGAAGGACTTAGAGGAGAGACTGAGGTGGCCTGCTCTTCAGGAAGCGATACTGAGGCTCAGTGATCGGTGCTGACAGCATGCTTCTTTCATGGCAGGATGGAGCAGACAGGCCAGCTCCACATTTCCCTGGGCATGTGAATGAGTGCCTGATGACCTCAGTTTTCCTACTCTGCAAAATGGGAATGATACTAATGATGGTGAGGTCTCGTGAGATAATAGATGCAGGGCATGCTGCGTGGGGCCCACTGCCTAGAAGAAGGCTTCAGAGCTGCAATCCCACCCCACGGGTCAGGAGAAAGAACGAGGGCAGGACTCTGACTCCACAGTGTCTGCAGTCCTCCACACTGGCCCTCTGTGAATTAGGTCTGAGGAGCAAAAGTGGAGAAACCCTGAAGAGGGAAAGTGAAAAAAATGGCTTGAGAGCGAAAGCCAAAGTGAAAAATGTCGGCATGAACAAACCTCAAGAGCCCTTTCTATGAACAACTAAAAATAAAATAAAATGCTTCCTTCTCTTCTTTCTTCCTGCCTGCCTGCTCACTTTCGTTCCTGCCTGCACCTTTCCTATAAAAAACAAAGATTTCTAGACTTTTATAGATTTGTATTATGGATTGGCACCTTCCTCCCTCTATAAAGATGCTCTCAGATTTATGATTGTCTTAATGATGACATTGTAGTTGTATGTTTTGTATTTTTGTCATCCATTAAAAAGTCTATGACGCGTTAAAAGAAAAAAAAAAAAAGAGCCCTTTCTAGCCCTTTGCTCCCCTGAAGGTTAACAGCATGTCTGAGGAAGCCACCCTTTCAGTTTAAGGGGTTTTTTGTTAAAAGAAATTTTTTTGTTAGATGTTTGTTTTGCTTTCCACTTAAAATAAGGAGTTTTCTCTTTACAAAGATCTTTTTGTTCTAAATTCGGCTCAGACAGAGGTGTCAGGACCACAGGCCCGGAAACAGAGACCACAGGGTGCTGGTTTCCTGAGCTGGGGAAGCCACTGTGGGCTGGCCACAGCCAGGATAGATGTCAGGGTACAGCTCTGGGTGAAGTCATCACCCCCAAAACTCCCAGGAAACTTACAGGCTCTGCCATAGGAAGGAGGTGATGTCAACTGAAGGTTTGGGGACTTTGATGAGAATCCTTAGAAATGAAGCCTGGCCTTATATCGGGTGTCATAATAATGTCGCCATCTCTGAGGAGATGGATCGGTTTCACGTCCAGGCTCGTTTCATGTCCAGAGCTATGTGTATCTATCACACACTGCGTGTGTAGTGTCATTACGAAGAAACATCGTGGCTTTGAAGTAAGCGTACACAGGTGTGACAGACTGACTAGGTTCTTGCCATGTCTTTCTCGAAGAGGTGGGGGGTTAGGACTGGAAGTGGGCTTCCCCTTGGGGATGGGGTGATTGGTCAACACTGTCCCTAAATGGTACTGTCACCATGTGGGGCCAGGGAGCAATTAGCAGCTTGCTCCTCAAGGATTGTAAGTACTTTGGCTGACACAGTCCCGTTTTCTCTGGGACAGAAGGTCTTCAACCAAAGAAAGCTTCTGCACATCCTCTGTCTATATTATTCTTAATTAAAAACGAGTGGTATTTGATTTGAATCATGCGAGAAGTAACGACAAGTGTCCCCTCAGTCCTCCACTCTAGAGCAGACGTCAGCATGGACACAAGGCAGTTGCCAACAGAAGTCGTGCTGGGACCTGTGGTAAAAGGGGTGTCTTGCGTGTCTCCGAATGTGTATCTTAGCCCTAAACTTGTGTTGTCACATCTATGCAGTGTGGCGCTCTCCGGCTACACAGCGGGCTCCTGGAAGCCGAGAACCAAGTCACAGTCTCCTCTGATCCCATATCTACACACAGCAGCTGCTCAATAAATATTTGCTGAACAAACACAGAAAGAAAGGGATGGAGCCCTAAGGAAAGTCCTGCCGTAATCGCATTTGTCCTCCCTCCAGTTTCCCTCTCCCACCTGTCACCTGCATGTCTGCCGACTCCACCTTAACAGCCACATTTTCACCCTGAAAACTGTCCCAGCCAGCAGACTTCCAGCTTCGTGCCTTAGAAGCATCACCATGGTGGCTGTGTTTTTCACTGCCGGGAGTGCTGAGCAGCGACCTCTGAAGGAGGTGTCTATTTCGGTCCCAAACAGAAAGGAGTGGGTGATTCCGGGGGCAGAGATGGCAATTCCTGAGCATGGCAGGTGACTCACGGCTGGAGTGCTCAGAGTTTCCTCTGGTCAGGGTAGACGCTTCCTGCCCGCCGCCCTCCCCAGCCCTCCCACAAAAGTGCTTTCTCTAAAGCAGTCAAAGGCAAGAAAGACCCCAGCGTTCTGAGCGGGATAGAAGTTGCTCCGGAGGGACAGCGGATTCAGAGGACTTGACCCCAAGGACGAGCTGGGTCTGAGGAGGCCAGCCCCTCCGGCAGGTGTGGGGCTGCCCAGGGGCACCAGGCACATTCGCAGGGGCTGTGGGACAGATCTCCGAGCTTTCGTGCTTCAACTGTTTAAAGAGCAAAAATTGCGTTCTTTACTGACACTGCTCATCTCTCTTAAAGAAGACAACTGTGGGATGAGGCTGACTGGCCCATGTCCTACTCCTTCCCAGTCGTGTCCCATTGAGCAACTGATTTCACCTTTGGGTGCCTCTATCTGCCTGCTCTTAACTGTGCATAACACCCCCCAACTCATGTTGGGGGAGCTAACCAAAGTGACACTGTTTCCAACCAAAGCCTGAGAGTGCGTGGGCCATTGAGCTTAGTTTTTGTTATCATCACCGTTCCGACATTTCTTGGAACAAGATGGAAAGCAAATAAGTGGTACGGAAGTGTGAGTTACACACAGGGTGACCTCAACCAGCGTGCTGCCCGTTCCCAGCTCAGCTCATCTTCCTCTCTCCCTCATGCTGCAGAGCCTCCTGGAGACCAGCCTATTTCTCACCCTCTTTCCAGTTAGGGAACCCATCTCCTCCTCAGAACTCCCTTTATATTCTTTAGAAACATGCTGTCTTTCTTCTCCTTTTGGGAAAAGGTGCTCAGATGCACCAGGATCCTGCCACTCCCCTCGCTTTTCACTGTCCTTGTTGGGGTTGGGGAACCTTGGAAAAAGGAACAGGCCGCCCAGAACCCACACCTCCTGCTGCGGGGCAGGTGGGCCAGACCTCAGAACTGACTCTGGGCCCTTCTTTCCCTCCTAACAGCCCCCACTCATGCCATCGCCCCCCCACTCCCCCACCCCCCGTTTAGTGCTTCCCAGACATGTAGGAGATCACACTGTGCAGGCAGATGCTGTTCCAAAACCCCAGGAACTGGGCGATGGGGAGCCAGGCATGGCTCTCGGGGTGGAAACTGAGGCACTCCAGCCTTCTGCTGTGTGGTCAGCTGGGGCTGGGTCAGGAGGTAGGGAATAGTTTCCCAACCTCTCTATTACCCAGAGGTGTCGGGTTGAGCTGTGCATGAAGGAAGTCTACCAGACACCCCGACGTTGGCAGACACTGGGGGATTCGCTGAGTGAGGCGTGCTCAGATGCTTCTGTCTGAGCAAAGGTGTTCGTTTCCATGGGTGCCTCATTGCCCTTTGAGCCTCGTTTTGCTCCTCATGCACACACAAATGTTTCTATTCTATATTTCCTAAGTAGATGAAACATGGGTGGTTTATTTCGCTGCCCTAGTAAGCGCTTCAGTTTTCAGTTTGTTGCTCAGTGAGCAATCAGCAAAATCACTGGAAAACACTGTCTTGCAACACTCTGCTGACAGAAGCACGAAGTCAGAGCGGTGTCACAGGGCACTGGAAGACATCCTCTGCCACATACTACCGTGCAGCCTTTGATGTCTTTCCGAGCCCGGATTCCCCATTTTAACTGTAAGTTCTGTAAGGGTAGATGCCACATGAATGGTGGCTCCATGCACAGCAATTCGGGCCACACAACGGGCCCCACAGAGAAGCCTGTGTGAAACCAAATCTCATCCTACGTTGGAACCTGCTTCATACAAGGTCTCAGGTCACTTGCACATATGTGAATGTTTAGGAAATTCTCTCCTGGGGCACCTATTCTCAGTGCATAGAAATGAAATAATGGAATCATTATTTTCTGTCTCTCTAAAGTGGTGGATTTCATGCCTAACTGAATCGTGAATCGTTTGAGGAACTTAAGAAAAATGTTATTCTCTATGGTTCTTAACCCAAGAGTCTGACTTAAATGTTTTAAATAGTCTGAGATGAGGCTTGGACATCAGTTTTTATAGCATCTGTGATGCACATTTAATGTGCAATTGGTGTTGGGACCCATGGGTCTAAATACATTTCCCAGTAAGACCTGTATTCTCTTATTGTTGGGAGCAAACCCCAGAGTAACTTTAAAACAAGTTAAATAGTCAAAACACTATCTGAGTATTCTTAGAGTGGAAAATACCCCCCAAAAACCCCTACAGATGATGATATTGTTGTCTTCCCCTCCACTGGTGATGCATTTGAAAGCCTGGGGGGATTCAGAGATGGGTCGTTGACTCACTGGCAGACACTGTTGGCTTCATAGTGTGCAGTGGGGACTGCCCAGCAGACAGCTAAACCATGAGTGGTCTGAGGGCAAGGACTGCGCGCTTTTTCATCTTGTAATCCCAATGTGTGAATGAATGGATGGTGAGTGTCACTGAGCGTCGATGTGAGGGCATGCAGGGAATATTGGACTGGCATTTAAGAGGGTTGGATTCTACTCCTGACTCTACCACTGCTCCTGCTTGCCTAGTGTCCTTGATTTGCCCTTGGCAACCTATTCTTGCTTTCTTCTCTAAGCATCCAGACCTGTTAAGTTATCCTTATCACACGAGCTACGGTTCCCTTACCAGGGAGGGTAGCTTCCTCTGTCTTTCTTTCTGTGCGTAACTCTAGGTGTTATGATATTAAAGAGCACGATCAGAGGTCTTATTCAGGACCCTGATGTACAGAGGGGCTATATCCCTGAGAATTATACTCAAAATTTTTGGGGTCTATGCATTTTTCTGAATATAGATCTGATCAAGTTTTCTCAAGGACTCACCATCCCCAAAAGATTAGAACCAGAACACCGGATGGATTCTTGCTGCCACATTGTTCTTGGTGAGAAATTAAGGCATGTGTACAGGGGTAATACCCGTGGTCTATGTTTGTGTATGAGGTTCTCTGGGTCATTTTTTTCTGCTCCTTCAACACTGTTGGGCAGCGACCTAGTTCGTTTAAGCAGAGCTTCCTGAAAGAATGATAGAAAGGGCTGATGAAGAGAAAGACAGGAGGGGAGGCTCTTTAAACTCATCAGTATCTGCCTTGATGAAGAAGTGATGAAAGAGAAGGGTGTCAGGAAGATGGAGATCCCAGCAGGCTCAGGATCCCTTGGTGGGGCGTAGACTCAGGCTGGGATGATGCATTTTCAGCCCACAGAGAAGTAAGCACAGTTTCTCAGTCTAAAGTGGTCAGAGCCTAACACTTCCACCTCCTGCCCAGATGGGAAAAATCTCTGCATCATTTTGGACAAATTTCCATTTAGACCCCACTTTAGCCACTTCTACAGAAAGAGAGCCAGGACTCGTCAGAGGAAAGGGGAGGAGGAGGAGGAGCTCGTGATGACAAATATTTGACTATGGAAGTTCACCCAGCCCCGTCAGCTTCCCACTCAATTTCTCCTTGCTTTTCTGTCTTTCACTGCTGCCTGGGCTTGGAGTAGTGGAGCTGATAGTGACCCAGATCACACTTTCCATCCCGAAGCCAGAATCCACACTGTACACAATCAGGGTACTCCTTGGACTTAAAATATATGAGAACCACAGATGTCTTATTTCACTTTCTAGAAGGAGCAATAAAAAGTAACTTTGGAAGGCAGGAGAAGGGAACCACATGGATAGGTTGGCAAGAACCCAGAATATCGCCTAGTTCTTCTCAGCCAGAAGATGCCCAAGTCTCCAAGAAGTGGCCATACAGCCTCTGTGTGAATGTTTTCAGGAGGAAGGCTTTCTAACCATTTGAATCAATCTCTTGAATTAAAATCCTCTTTCCTCTTCTCATCATGAATAACCTGAGATAACGAGAAGAAAAGCAGGTTCTCTTGTGGAAGAACTCACCTGTGAGAAACCAAGGTAAAAATTCTCTAAATAAAACGTGACCAGCAGAAGTCCTCACCAGCAGCGCTGGTGTCCTTGACTTGACCTTCTAGTTGCAGCAATTGCGGAAGCCACAGGTTACTCCTGAGTGCAGGGGAGTACCCTTAAGACTTGGAAAGAACCCCTTTTGAGAGGCTGGAACTTTGACACTTACAGGTCTCTAACCCAGGCTTGCTGTGCCTGTCTTCAGTTTGTACCAAAAGTACCAGACTGGCTATGCCTTTTAAGCAGAACTTATTTTATTTCCTTTCCAGAATTATTGACATAGAGAGACAGAAAGGGGTCTCAAGATTATCTTCATCAAGATTTTCATTTTACAGAGAGAAGCTAAGGCCTCAGAGGCACAGGCATTTGTCAAAGGTCATGCTCTTCGCCTGTCTCTCTTCACTCTTTCAAAAATGCCCAGTAGGAAGTAGTTTGGCCCATTTTCTACTCAATATATCCTGATTCCTCTCTCCACTGATTTCACATGGATAGACCTCCTCTGATTCTCACTTGCTAGGAAAACTCTGCTTGTTTCTGAAATTTCTGCTGGTCACTGGGCAATGGAGGGCAGGGAAGATAACTTGAATGGCCACCATATTAAAGGATAGATGATCAAAGGGTGACTCTTGCAGTGATAGGAATGACTTCAAGAATGAACAGAAGAATCCAGAATATTCAAAATGTTGGCCCAGCAAATCTAAGACTACTTCTCTGTGAGATGAATGGGACCAAGTGTGACTTCATAGAACACTTTGTCATTTGACTGTGAAGCTGAAGTATTAGTGAATTCATTCTTTCTGTGCCTCAGTTTCTCGGATCTAAAATGGTTTGTTTATAAGGATGGCAGGACTCACTGCCTATTTTAAATAAAAGAGCAATCTTTTTATGAGGTACTCCCTGTGTTTACCAAAAACCAGTAATACTCTGTCTCCAAGGTCTGTCTTGAAGATGAACATGGCAATGGCAGTAATAACATGCTGGGATATAGAGAAGTTGAATGATTAAGTGCTAAATATTTTGTGCTTCAGTAACAACTGTGAAGAAGGGAAATTCCCATGTGGGCAGTAGTCTTAACAAGGAGGAATAATTAGACAAAAATACAGTTTTAATGGGTTTCCAAACTTTTTTTTTAGCCTAGGAGATGAAGATTTGATCACAGAATTCCTAGAATGAAAGAAAAATGATCAAGGCGCTGATAAACTCTCAGAATTTCCACAATTCTCAGAAAGGCACCTTTACTAACGTGCCATGTTGGTAACATCAGGAGAATTCTCTCTTTAACCACATCCCAGACCCAGTAATATAGAGACTACAAACACCCAAGTTGACTAATACATGCCCCTAACCTGTCACAATTTCAAGGGTGGCTTTGGAAATTTTCAGAATGAAAATCTGCCTTATGAATCAGCTAGAAATTGCATCTGTTGATAATCTTTTCTATTTTGTTAGAGACTTCTTACCACTGAGAGGTGTCTATTTTAAGACGAGTTTCCTCGCAGAGGAAAATGTCTGAGATGAGATTATTTCTTACCATGGAATGTCTCCTAAGTCATCTGTTGATCCTAGAAACTCAACCCATTTCATTCTCTTGGACCTCCAGGTCCTCATCTGCTCCTCGGGCAATTTCAGGAGCCTCATGACCTGTCTCTGGGTACCTGATCTCACTCCATACTGTGACAGAGTCATCTGCATGAGCCCTGTCCCTTTTTGCAGTGAACAGAAAGAACTGGAGAGCCCTGGGTTTGAGCCCCCACTCTGTCACTGCCTGTGTGACATCTGAGTTTTGGATTCTTTTCACCTAGGGAGTCTACGACATACACATTGCAGAGTGGTTATGAAGGTTAAAATCAGAACCCAGGCACATAGAAGGGGCTCTGAAATGGTTGATTTTAATTTCCAGTAGTTTTTCATCAATTACCAAGTGAACGGAAACATTTGTAACCTGCTATCCAAGGTGTCTGATCATTCATTTGGCCCCATTCTCCCTCAACAGTCTCAAATCCCAATACCTCCACCTCCCATGCACTTGCTGCTTCTAACACTCTGCAGCATCTCTGCTCATATGGTCCTCTCTAACTGGACTCTCCCCAGGACTGTCTGCATGCATCTCCATGTCCATAGTCCCACGCTCCCGGAGGCCTGACTAGTGTTGCTGTAATCGTTTCTATGCCTTTCTCTCCCCTACGAGACTACAAATCTCTTAAGGATTGAGACAATACCTTGTTCATTTTTGCATTTCCTCTTGTTGAAAGAGGACCCAGGGTAAATGAATAGAATTTTGAGGCATGAGTGCATGAAAGAGTTTGCACGCGCCTCCCTTTGCCTCTCTGGCCATCAACACCATCCACAGCCTCAGAGAAGTCACTCACTCGTGGGAGCTGTGGCATGAGCTACTTGAAATGTGTTTCCAGGAGATAGGGAACACATACTGTTCTGGTTTGGACTGACTTACCCTTAGCAAAGACCACAATGAGACAGAAATCATATAATGAGCCTTCCTAAAATCATGCCTACTTTAGCTCCAAATTGGAGAAGTTCTGTGCTCAGTTAGTTCACAAGCCAACATCTTCCAAACAAGCAAAATGACTCCTTACGTGATTCATATTTCACTACTTAACCCATCTTTCTGTGACCAATGAACATTGATATATACGTATAAGTTACGGCTATGAAAGGATATCTTAATCATCTTCCTGGGTAAACAGGGGAGGAAGTTATTAGAAAATTCACACTTCATAGGAAGGGTGGTTTGAGGCCAGAGTTGGTGGTTTCTCATTAAAGAAAAAATCTTTGACAAAACTTACTTGAAAAGATGAGTGAAATTCAAAATGTGCCTTTATGTGTATATATATTTATCCACATGCATGTATACTCATAAGAGCATAAAAAAAGTGTTCTGAAAGTGAGTCTGCTTATGTTTTCTGTAATTTCTCTAAGAGTTGCATATGTAAGGAACTGCCTACATGTCATTTCCAGATGCGGCAAAAGAATAAAGTATATATAGATCTTAAATGCTAAATTTTCTAGGATCTTAAATGACCCCAACATCTCCTAGATGAATTACTGGGGTGGCAGTCATATTAGACTGATTTTGGAGAGTCCCGGTGGCTTTCTTAGCTGGTGGGGGTGGGTCGGAAACCAAATCCATTAGAAAATGAAAGAAAATTTCTTGAGGAATCTGCTCTTTAGTATCCTGCTAACATTCAAATGTCAGGAGACATTACTCTTTCTAGAATTAACCGTCAAAGACTTTGAGTGAGAGGCGAGTCCTCCATTCGAAACTGTGATTGTCCATCAGGGACATCTGAGCTCTAACCTGGGGTCCTGTGAGCCATGAACCAGGGATGGAAGCCACGATTTGACCCCCTTAACTGAACTTTCTACTCTGGGACTAGGAGAGGCAGCATTAATAACTTTCCTAAGACACCCCCCGGCACCCCCAGGCACCCTTACCTGCCGTGTAGCCAGGTCTCACAAGGACCGAGAGGAGTCCCCAGGTCAGCAGGCGTGGGTCCATCTTCCTGGCACTGGGACCAGCTTCCCTTGGCTCAGTGGGACCAGGTGGGCACACAGAACCTGAGTTCCCGTCAGCCTCTTGCCCACATGACACTGGGAGGATGGGCAAAGGGATCAGTAAGTTCGGGGTGCCATCCCCGCTGCCTGTCCCATCTCTGTGACAGTTAGGGGCCGCTCTGTATATTAGCTGATTTGTTCAGCCAGGAAATAGTGCCTAACATTCTAGGAAGTGGTTTTAACCAGATTTTTTTCAAGTTCAGTTGCTGGGAGGTGTGGGCTGGGGTGGGTGAGACAATGGGACCTCTTTTATGAATCCTCTCAGTTTCACCCAGAAAGGAAAGGGAGATTCCCCTGCCACAGAGGGAGGGTGAGCAAGCACTTCTTGCCGGTGGTCTCAGCCAGTGTTTCATGAGGTGGTGGCACTGAGCACCAGAGGAGGCAGCAGGTGCCACACCGTAGAGGGGCAGGCCATGGCAGAAGGGTGTGTTGTGCATCCTCTGACCTTGGGTCCCTTTCAAAGCCCAGTGGCAGCAGGGCCAGCTCCCAATATTCAGGTTTTTGGAGAAGAGTGTCAGGCTGACCCACACTCAGAACTCACTAACCACCGTCATTCCACCATGAAGCCCTGGGTGCCTCAGTCAGCTGTCATTCTGTAAGATACTTTGCCGCTGCCTCTAGATCGGTCTTTCTCTGTGAGGACCAGAAGAAAAGTGGTCCTTCGGACTGAGCTTTGGACTTTTATTTTTTTTAATGCAGTTACATCTCACTTCCTTCTTTAATATCTGAGCTATTTTCTCATTTTCACAAAACGGTTGACTTTGTTTGCTCTCTGTAAATTCATGCCCCTTAGCAATCATCTGACTATGGAAAGATGGGATTTTTAAATATTAGACAATGAACAGTCAGAAGATATCAGGCAAAGCAAAGCAGTTCCCACTTCTAACACATGTGGCCTGCACCCTGACTTTTCCAGTTCCAACGCATGTGACTCGCACCCCCACATGCCTGGTTCTCAGATGTGTTGCCTCTACCTCACCCCAGTGTTCTCCAAGAAAGGTAAGCCCTCTGAAAAGAGCCTGGGAGGTCTGTAGATGAACTATGAGGGTTTCCGGGTTAACTGCCAGAGTTGTTTGGAAGAAACAGCACACTGACTTCTTTCTGGGAGTGGGACACTCATCAAACTGTGACAGGGTTACACATTAAGATTCCAGGACAAGCATAACCTCACACGAGAAACCTTTCTTTTGTATGGATGAGTTCCGCAATTCCCGTTTCCCAGGGGCCGCCCCGTTTCTCACGTGTAAATCTTTGTTAGTTGCCATATATAATTTTGAAACAAACTTACAGAAAAATTGAAAGTCTCCTACGAATACCTTTCACCCACCCCCAAAACATTTGAAAGTAGTTACCTATGTGCTACCTCTTACCCCGTCCTTTAGTGTGTATTTCCCATGAACAAGGACATCCCTTGATGTCATGACAGCCGTCCAGTCAGAGCGTGTCACTGTGCACTGAGCGTGTCACTGTGCATGGTTAAAATCTGTGCTTAGACCGAAGTCCAGTTGCTTCCGCGATGACCTTCATAGCAGTGTCCAGCTCTGAGCCTCAGGCTTACTGGCCATTACCTTTGTCTTTGCTTCATGTTCACAGGCCAACATTCTGAGATTACAGGCGAGTAGATTTGCAGGCTATCCCTTGATTGGATTTGTGTAGTGTTTCCTCATGATTAGATTAGATTCACATCTTTAGCAGGAAACACTCAGAAGAAGTGCTGGGCTCTGCCATCACCCCCACTGCTTTACCCTACTGCTGACAGTGTTCACTCAGCTCATATCACACCCTGGGGTCACTGTCTTCACCTTTGTAATACATGATTGTTTCATGATACATGTACACATTTCATCACACCTCAAATTTTCAATGCGTTTATTTACTCATTTATAGTTTTAGGGACATGTTCTATTTGATCCAATGGTTTAGCATTTATTTTTTTTTAAATAAAAGCAACACATTTATTTTGGATGTAAATGTAAATAAAAATGATTACCAATAGTTATTAACTACCATTATAGACGAAAGACATATCATTTTTTGCACCAATGGTGATGTCCGCTCAATGCTATGTGTTTACAGTTCAGGGTTACCCCTCTCTTTCACAATAAAACAGGGTTATCATCTCTTCGCCATTTATTTCAGTGCTCAGTTGTCTCCTGTTTGTCCATTCAGGCTCCTCTGTCTCTTTCTGACATGGTCCCTCTCATTCTTTGAGTACTTTCTTGCTCTGGGGGTGTAAAAAGATTTTTCCAGGTTCATCTTGTACTTTCTCTGTCTCTGCCCTGGAATCAGCAATTTTTCCAGAGAGCCCTGGTTCCTTTAGGGGAAAAGGATCTTTAGAAAATACGATGGACTCATTGCTTTAGAGGTGACCCTGCCCCAGGCTGTGCTAGAGGACAGAGCAGGGGCCATATGCATGTACACACTCACATGCACACGCAACCACATTTGCATGGATACATCCCAACATCCCAGTTTCAATCTATCCCCACATGTTTGGAGTATGGTTGTTAACTTTTCTGTTTGTAACTCCCTCTAATCCGACAGTGGGGCATTGGTTCCCACTGTCCCCAGTCTGTCTACTTTTGCACCCCCAGTATATTCCCAATCTCTTGTTTCCGACCCCGCTTCTCCACAAGGATCTCTTCCCCTTCCTGTACAGGCTGATTTCCTCTTCTCAGTCAACCCTTGACTCTGAGAGAACCTCCATGCCATGCTCAGCTCTGTCACCTTACAGGCTGCTCTCTTGGGAGTCTGTCTGACCCTGTGTGAAGGCTGCACCCCAGGCGGGTCCATTGCCCCTGGGAATGACCTCCGCTCACCTGAGTTCTGACAGCCCTTGGGTCAGCCCTGCAGGAGCCCCTCCGCCTCTCTGCCTGTCTTGTGGCCCCTCACGTGGATTGAGTCCTGACGACCCAGGGGCTGCTCTGGGAGCGGGGGTCAACACCCACTCTGCTTTGCATGGACCCTGGCCCCAGTCTAGAAGATCTCCCATGGAGGCACCTTCCTCACCCCCAACATTGTCCAGAATCACAGTCAAACAGCTGTAATAATAGCTTCAGGCTATTACTGAACCACAAATTGAAAAAAAACAAAAACAAAAACCAAAACAAACCAGTATGTGTGAGCTTCTAAAAAAAATCGCTTGACCTTATCGTTTTCAAAGATGAAGCCTCTGCCAACTTGCTTTAACCTATAAATTTAGTTAAACAATTTAATGATTTGACACATTGTAGTTCGAGTTTTCCTAACATTTTTTAAAGGTTAGCATAAATCTATCTCGACATTGAACCAAGATGTTACTGAAATTCTAATAGCTAAGCAACCTTATGTCCATTGGTGTAGTAGCAAAAATAAAAAAAAAAATCTGCAAACATGTCATTGATTGAAATTATAAAATATTATATTCATATTAATGGAAAGATTTTTTTAAATACCATGTTACCAAGTTTCACCATCTTTCTGATAAAATCAGAGGACCAACTCTTGGTGCTAACATGGATTCACTTAAAACAAGCAGCATTCCCACTGAGCTGAGCTTTCAGCTTCAAGCCTTCCAGTTGGTGTTTCGCTTCATGAGGCAGGTGCAGAAGGTTGGGGAGAGGAGGACAAACAGATCCACTTGTCATGAGCTGTATGTAACCTCCCCCGACATCACAGCTGCTGTCCTTACTGCATGTAGAGCTGGAATGGAAAGTCACTGGAGGTCACATGCCCAGGACGCCTTTCCAAATCTTTTATCTCACTCTCTCACAGACAGCCACTCTCTGCTGGGCCCCACACACCTTGGGTCTGGTGGGTCAAGGCCCTTCTGAGAGCCTGATTAAATATGTGGCTTCTCCCCTTGGGGAAAAAATTGTACATCTGCACTCACCCAGTAATGTACAGGTTGCTTCAAGAGAAATTGGGCTCTTTGAGCTTCAAGGGTCCAAGGACTGCTGATGAATGTTCTCTGTGTCAAGCTGTGAGCCTCTAGCCAGGCCTCTGCCTATGTATCTTTGAACTCTTCTCATCTAACTCAGAGTATAACACAGAAGGTCGTCCAACCTCTTTTTGTTACAACACATATAAGAAGTCTTAAAAACATAGAGCCAGCCTAGATCAAAGCAACTTCACACAAGTTCCTTGAGAACTTATGTCCAAGTTTTGTTTCAAGTTTACAAGGAGTTAACTTCCAAAAGTCCAGTTCAAAGATTTCTTTCCTTGTCCAGATGATTTTTCAGGAAGAAAGGGTAGTGGGATAACATTGGGAGTTTTGGTTAAAGGTAACGAGCCCTCACAGGATAGATGATCATCAGTACAAGCTAAATCTCTGTTTATCAGGAAATTGTTCAACCCTCTTGTCAGAAGTGCTTGCTACTTCCTAGAAGAAACTGTTCATATCAGACAACACATTTCTGACCCAATGTCTTTATTTTCAGTTTGAGACACTTTTCTAACAGCAAAGCATGTCAAAGACTACTGATCATAAGGACAGCCATAGATATTCAGGAAGGGAAAGTGATGGGTTGATAAGATATGATGGGGAAAGGCATCCTTGTTGGATGAGGGCAGCCTTGGTAGGTGGGTACTGGGGTAACAGAGCAGGATCTGTGGTCCACCAGTGCAGAGTTGATTAGACAGGCAGTGGGAGCAAAGAGTAGACATGTGACTGCACTTAGAGTGGAGTGGATCATGCAGACAGAATAAGAAGTTTGGACTTCAGCCACTGAAGATGTCTGAGTAGGGTGAAACATAATCTAAGTGATGCCATACTCAGCCTGAGCAGAGGGATGTAGGATGTGCAGGAGAATGGAGACTTCAGGGGAGATCAGATACAGAGAAAGACACTAAGATGCTCTCCAGGCATAAAAAAAAAAATGAGTGGAATGAGATGACACAAACCAGAAAGGCAGGGAGGACTGATGCCAGAAATCTTGCAGAGAAAAAAATGCTGTTTTCAACACTGGGTTATGGAAAGGAGAGGTAGAAAGTGGGCACTGTGAGCTTTGGCAGGAGTAAAATTCAGAGACAGGAATCACATCCTTCCATTTCCTGAACATGCCCTGTAAAGAAGATCTTGAGATAAAGAGGCCACAGGATGAAATGACGCAGATGATTAAACCCAGGTGTGGAGGCTGAGGTGAGGTGAGTGGAGAATGGAATGCATGAGTAGGCATGAGACAGTTACTCATATCTTGTCCTCTCATTAGTACTTTATTGAACGGTACTGGAAGAAGGGACTTTGTTTTCGGCATTTGCTACCATTGTTATCCCTAACATTGGCTCTTCAATCTCTCCCTCCTACTCCACGAATGAAGGGTTAGCTGTAACAGGAACCGTTCCGACGTGTCAGAATCTAGGTTGGGAAAGAGCAGGTGGAGTAGCAGGTGACAGGGCAAGAGGTGGTGAGAAATCAGTCATCTTTCACTTTCCCTTCTTTTCCCATCATGGCTGCTCATAGTCATTCTAACAATGCCCCCCCGCCCCGCCTTACGTGGCACAAACTCCCCTGTGAAAGGAGAGAAGAAATGGATGACTGAATACAAAAACAGAAAGTAGAGAGAAAGGATGGGATAAGAAAGAAAGAGGTAAGAAAGAAGTAAATTCACTATGATGGGGTCCATCCCTTTCTGTTGACGATGGAGTCTGACTTGAGCCTAAGCATTGCTAGGATGTGTACTCTACTGAATCCACTTCTCACTGTTTTCAGGAATTAAAACACTATTCTCCAAGGCTTGCTTGATAGGGTGAACATCAGTATGCATGTTAGACATGCCCAGGCAAGAAATATTGTTTACAGAAAAAAAGGAAATGGTGGATGGATGATGGAGTTGGGTTGAGAGAATGGCAAAGACAGGGATAGGACAGAGTGGAAATCCTGAGAAAAATTCCCATTTCTTGTTCATGCCTTTTGGAGTTGATTTAGCTTTGAGGATGTGTTAAAATGCTGAGCATGGTTCTCTCTGTGACACAGGGACTGGAGGGAAGTGAGTTCGTGTAGGAATCACGTTTTCTCTTTTCTTTCTGCTGCTGAACTCTTACCGTAAATTTCATCATATCTGCCCAAAGGAAGTCCAAGGAGGGAAACGGTGAAATTCAGATGAAAGAATATCCCTTCTGTCCAGTACTCCATCACAATTGTTAACTACACACCTACAATTAAAGCATTTTGATAGCATCTGAGGGGCTTCCAAAATTTAAGACACATCCCTGCTCTGAGGTTGCTCCCAATCTAACAAAGGGGAAACATGAAAGGTCCTTGGCAAGGGACAGGGATGGTGACCCTGTGAAGATCCTTGAAGAGCTCAGACCCTGGCTCTGGCTCAGCCTGCTACCATGTAAAAGCAGGTTGGCTGTGTCATCTCATGCTCTCCTTTCTCTAGCACAGTGAAGTGCCAAGCTGTCATCTTAGAGTCAAAACTTGAGAAAAGAGAATCCTTGACTTTTTTGGTTAGAGGCAGCTCAATGCCCAGGGCACCTGTTATTCACACAAATGATGCCCTTGTTTGGTACAGTAGGAGGTTGTTTTTCCAGGCCGGTGCTGTCCTCTGTCTCTTCCATCTGGACCTGAAATCTCCACATTTGGTCCCACCATTTACTTTTTTTCATAGTTTTATGTGCTCTTGGGCATATTTTCTCATATCATTCAAAAGTCAATCTAATGAATAGCAAGAGAAGATTCAGGAACAAGGCCCTCCTCCCGAGTTTAGGAGCTAAACAGATACATTTAAAAAGGATTCCTGTTCTTTACAACCCAAAATCTAATTACGGGGGTCAAGATCAGAAAAGCCTCCAACTAACTACAAACACACCTGTCAAGCAGCAAATATATAGCAAATAAACCAGGGAAGGGAAGCTGGGGGACATAGCCTTCAACTGCCATCTGTTTAGGGGGTGGTGGGTGGGCTCTGCCATGACTGACACCTTCCACGCCGGCGTGGCTTGCAATCCTTCAGATTTTGTGCCATCAGTTCTGCATGCAAATAGACTTATTTCTCTCAAACTTCTGTTGAGAGAAGGCTGCTGCTAATTCTACGAAATCTACAGGTGCATCCTGTTATTGTGACACTGGTTGAATTGCTACATTTTGTAATTTCCACCAGATTTTACTAGATGGGGCACAGGGGGACTGTGGAACACCAAAATCCACTCTGAATCAAATAACTCCCACTACTCACACATCTAGTTCCCAGGGAAATTTTTGGTAATTGAGTTGCCCTACCCATAAAATACTGGAGCAAGACCATGCTTCGTTTGCATGAGTCAGTAACTGAGTCCTCCATCTCTGAGAGTTGGAAATGCTATCGCTTTTGCAGCTGACGATGATTTTTCCCCTTGGGTCCCACAAAGAGTGTTGAGACGTCAGATTCCTTTACTCCCAGTCCATTGGTGAGCAGATGTATTTGCTAGATGGATGGCAGTGAAAGCCTCCTCCTCCCTAGTGGCTCTAGTTTGGAAACGGGCAATCACATATTTTTCCTCTCAAGTCAGTGCTGATCAATTGCCAGTGGTGGTCTGAAACAAAAATTCTGGGGCTCCATGTGAGCCCAGCAGGCTGCAGGTGTTCAGAGAGGGCGTGTAAGCCAGTCTGGTTCACTTTTTGTCTGGATAGCTACTTTGATTTCAAAGTGGCTCCACTGGCTCATATGTATCTCCCGCATGCATCAGGCTTCCTCATTGTCCCCATCTCCTCTTCCTGAAGAACTGTCTTATCTCTCCTCCTTTATCCAAACCTGGAGTCCGGGGACTGTCCATCATGTCTAGAATTAAGCCTTGATTCTGTCGTCTGACATACAAGAGCCTTCCTAATGGGCCTTAGGCTATCTCTTCAGTGAGTTCTCCACTCTTCTTCATGCTGTCTTGGATACAGAAACACAAGCAACACAAATCAAAAGCCATACTCTGCTCACTAGTCCCCAGACATGGCCTCCTCTTTTCTTGGCTCTCTCTGTCAACTCCCCAAGCCCACAGTGAACTCATTCATTCACCATCCAGTGCAGAGGCTACCCCTGAAAGGAAGTATCACCTTATCCCTCTACCTGGAAGTGCTCTCTCTCCCCAAGCCTCCATAATAAGGACCAAATGTCACTGGCATCGATTAAATGCATTCTACACAGCAGACACTGTGCTGAGCACCCATGGTTGTTATCCTATTTGCTTTTCACAGAGATTCAATCACAATTTCCCATTCACAAATGAGCAGTCTCACTGGGGTTGTGAAACGCACTCACTGGGTTGGAAGCGGTGTCAGGTCTGGATCCTGCACTCTTAACGCCACTGTCTAACACTTTCAACGCACTTCCCAATTTATTTCTGTGATAGCTCCCTGGAGACGAGTCTGATCCCTCCATCCAGACTCTACATGTTTCTAGAGTCGGGACCTGCTTCAGTCCCCCAGTGCCAAGGGTGGCACCTGCACATAGTACTTGGCGAGTGGCTGTTGAATGGTGGCAGGGAACACCTCGTTAGAGCACTGGTTTGGCGACACAGCTTAATACGACATCAGTCTTAGCTGGTGTCCATCGGACTTTTCCTTCTGGAATTGGGTTTGAGGAAAAATCCCTTGATTGTGGTAAACCTGAGTTGACAATGAAATAGAACATTACAAAGTGTTAGACTGGAAAGCCTCAGCGTCCGCAGCGGGGTGGACTGTATTCTCAACCGCAAGGCGGGAGAGTGCAGCTGGCCAGCTACTGTGAGGGCCTTTCTGTTAGGAGAGCGTGTGTTCTCCTGACTATGGACTTGGCCCTCCTTAGGGGCAAGATGGATGCTGGTGGCCTCGTCTTCCCATGTGGGCCAGAAGAAAGGAATTACTTTCTGCAACGCAGCCATCTCCCTAAGAACTCTGTTTTCCCCACAGTTCTCCAACAACTTCTGCTTCCGAGCTTGAGAAAACAAAATGAAACAGAACAAAAATAAAAATAAAAAACAGGAAAACTTTCTGGATAAGGCCAGGAAATTAGTTCGTGACAGGCCAAAAAAAAAACAAACCATTTTTTTCTGCCATACCTGGAACATTCAACTAGAACAAAGGGGCACTTCTGAAGAACCTAGAAGTAATATTAGCAAGTACTGAAATTCTGGGAATCCAAGCATCTGTGTTATCAGTCATGGTCAGTAACAATACCTTGAAATGACAAAATACTTTTTTTCTGAGAAGTTCAAAACTTTTTGAGTAACCTCATGATTTTCCTCCCCCAAACTACTATTCAGTTTCTTGTTTGATAAATGAAGAGATTGAGATCTGTTGAGACTAGGCTAATTTCATCCATGGTAGAGATAGTAATTTCTAGTTTTCTCACTTATCTGTCTTTTTCTGGAAAACCCAGATCTCCTGTTAATACCCCATTTGCCCACATTGGTGACTCTTCTGAAGAAGGGAATTCTTCATTTTCTAAAGAACCCATTTTTGGTGCTCTGTTCTCATATCTATTTATTGAGTTCTTGGTACATGTAGGCATACTACTCTGGCAGGATAGTGAGAATAAAACAGATGAAATCCTTGCCAGTATCATGGTGCTTAAGAACTGGTGAGGCAGACCGACAGTAAGTAAACAGTCAGTAGCTCGTGTGGTATGCCACAGTGATGTGTTGCAGAGAAAAATAACGCAGGTAATAAAGCATGTAGGCATTGGGCTTTTTCAGGTGGAGTGGTCAAGAAAAGCCTTTTTGAGGGACAATATGTGGCTATGGACCTGGACAAAGTGAGCAATCCCTGAAGCACCAGTGACCAGCAAGCAGGCAGTGAGCAGATGAGTCAGAGGGCCAGGCATGCAGGTCAGAAAAGGAAGCAGGGGCTGGTCACTAAGGATTCGTAGATCAGGTCAGGTGTTTGGGATTTCATTCTGAGTTGGTAGGATTCAGGGTAAGGTCGAGAGCAGAAGGTAAAGCATCTCTCCAAGTTGGTCAGAGATGAGAGCTATGGAGAGGTGAGTATCGATTTTTAAAGTTGAACCACAGAACCTGATTGATTGGATGGATGGGGGCTATAAGGAAAGTTAAAGAAACAAGTATGACTTGGATTTTTGGCTTGAGTACTCAGTGAAAGACGTCGCCATTTGAAGATTTGGAAGCTCATCTTTTTCCCTTTTATTTTTTCCTGAACTTCACCCCACGTAGAGTTGATCATTGTCTTTTGAATCTTCTGTAGATTTGTTATCGTCTACAAAAACATTTTGCACTCATTTGCTTCTATGCTTGTCTCCCCTATTTGGGGTTTCCATTCCTGATTGTTTCTCTATATGAGCAGAATGGACCCAGCTGACTGGCAGGAGACCGCCCCCCCCCACACCCTAGTCTCTGTTTCTCGATTAGATATTGCTAAGCTGATGAAAGTTTGAGAGCACAAAGGATTCAGTCTTGATTTTTAAAGAAAGGAAAGATGGGAGAGGAGGAAGAACAATTAAGAAAGAAGGAAGGAAAGGATGCCCCTCCTTCATCCCTCTTTTCCTCCTGTCCTTCCTTCCTGTTGCTCCCCCAGCCCTGGATTGTGAATTGGGAATCTTGGGCTTTATATGGTCTATGCCCCAGTCACAGACTTAGCCCCTGAGCCACTCAGGTACACCTTAAAGATTCTTTCTTCTTCTGTTGCCATTCCCTGAGCCAAAACTCTTGGGAAGTGGGTCTACTCAAAGCAGTCTTGAGAAGCCAGGAATCTCACGCCCCCCTCATCCCAGTTATTTTTATGGAGATATAATTGGCAGAAACATTGTGTAAGTTTAGGTACAACATGTTGATTTCATATATATTCATTATAACTCATGTATATTGCAAAACAAGAACCACCGCAGGGGTAGCTGACACCTCCATCCTGTCACATAATTACCATTTCTTTTTTGTGGAGACAACATCTGAAATCTACTCATTTCATAACTTTCAAGTCACTATGCTGTTCATTGTGCCCTAGAATGTATTCATCTTATTACTGGAAGTTTTCAGCTTTAACAGAGTCTCCCAATGATCCCCAGTGGGTCTCTGGTAACCCCATTCTGCCCTCTGATTCTATGAGTCCAGCTCTGACTTAGCTCACTTGGCTCAGAGCCCTCATAGTCCATCCATATTGTCACTAATGGAAGTGGATCCAGTCTGCAGACCCAGACCTCTTCTTAGAGGCCCCTTGAGGAACCAAGGATTGACAAATGATGCCAGGTTTTGGTGAGAAATCTAAAGCCATGTTTTCTAATCCTTATGTCAGTACTGATGCTGTAAGTCTCTTTGCTTTAAAAAAATTAATTGCGAACCTAGGCGGTAAAGAGCAGGTTATTGCCTGTAGATGGTCTAAAACTTCAACATCTCCATTCTAGACTGACATTTTTCTGAGATCTTATTCATCTTTGAATCCTAAAGGCCTAGCTCAGGTCCCAGCACATACCAGAGGCTCAGTGAATATTTATTAAACAGGGTTTTGGGGATGATAATAGATACAGACTGAAATGTGCAAATCTTAAGTGGACAGTCCGATGAATTTTAACCACACAATCAGTCTTGTAACTACTATCCCAATAAAGTTATAGAACATCTCCATTCTCCTAGAAAGTTTTCCTCATGCTTCTTCCAAATCGGGGTCACCTTTCTGTCAGAGGTAATGACGTTCCTCATGTAGCACCACAGACTGATGAGTTTTGCTTGTTTCACTTTATATAACTGGAATGATAAGGTGTATATACATATTTTTTGATCTGGCTTCTTTCACTCAGCCTAATGTTTTTGATACTCATTCACATCAATCCCCCTCTTAATAGGTTTTTCTCTCTTTCTATTGCTGCACAGTATGCTCATTGTCCGAATTAGACTAGTTGTGCATCCATTCTCTACGGTGTCACAGTAGTGGAAGTAGAGATGGAGGACACAAAATACTCCACTCTTCTTTTCCCTAGCTCTGCTGGTGGCCCCAAGAAGACATCACAGAAACCAGGCTCAGTAGGACAGTTTGAAAATCTGCCATGGGGGCAGTAGGGAACTTGGCAAAGAATGCTATGGCTGTTGATTGAAGATCAACTGATAAGTACTTAGATTTAGAATAAAGAATTGTAAAAGCATGCCCAATGTAAAGAAGCAGGCTAGCTAGGAAATGAGAAGGGACAGCATAGTACATCAAGAAAATGCACACCTGCTTAAAGTAGAAGCAGCCAAGAAATATTTGGATGAAGATTAAAAAAAAAATCCAAACATCAATTATATAGCATAGAGGCTAGATACATTCTAATGAAGGAATACCTTTTAAAAATTTTATTATTCAAAAAAATTGTAATGGTGTAGTTATGGTCCTACACTTCAGCAGATGTCAGAATGCTTCGGATTTACCTGGAGGGTGTGTTAAGGCCCATTGTGATGGGCCCCAGTCCCAGTGTCTGGTTTCCCGTTGTGTGTCATTTGTTGGGCCAGAGGATTAACATTTTTAACAAGTTCCCTGTTGTTGCTGTTGCTGCTAATCTGGGAACTACTCTTTGAGAACATCTGCTCTACATCATTCCCATAGGAAAAAAAAAAGTAATAGTAGAAGTAGCAGGAACTTGGAACAAGGAAAGTCGTCTTTCTATTTATTTACTTAGAGTTTTTGATAAATCTGAAGAGAAAGTCTGGAACTAATCAGATGCATTTACCTTTAGAAAGGAATATTGCAAAAAGTTGATCATAAGACAAGTGAAATTAGCACAAGATTTGGAACAGGAGAAGAGCATGAGAAAGCTGGAAAGCTAAAAAATGTACAATGAATTGATGCCAAGGAGGAAGGAAAATTAAATGACTAAAGAGGGAATTCTGAAAAAGTAGGATTACAAAGTTGCATGCTAGACAAAACGAAAACAAAAACAAAAACAAAAACCACATGTTGATGATTGTAAGATGTGGCACAAGTCTGTAAAGCTGTAGAAAAACTAAAATCCAAATTGAGATGAAGGCTGAAAGAAGAAAGAGTGAGGTACAGACAAAGCAGCTTCATAAAGAACAGCTAAACCGTACAGTAAAACACAATGAGTCTAATTCCCTTCCTGATTTTGCTTTCAGTTTTTATTTTTATCAAGGAAAAATGTTTTTGCAATTTTAAGAGGAAGGCATGGTTATATTTACTGAACTTTCAGTTTTGTGCAGTGGTGCTGAAAGAAAATTTAAACACAAGATTTGGTAGAAGGGAAAGGGGTTAATTTATTTACTAAGTAAATGGACATAGGGGAGACCTAAATCTCAAATCCAGTCTCTCCAAGTAAGAGCAAGCAGGGGTTTTTAAGGGTAAGTTCAAGTTTGGGAACTGCATGACAAAGAGTTGTCTTCTGAGCAGATGACCATCTGATAATTTTCAGTTTCCAATCATATTGTGGCTAGTTCCTGAGACTGTCTGTTCTAATATGTGCTAGATATCCCAGGTCATCCTGACTGCTATGTTCATTTTAAGACTCAGCAGGAGGAAACAGAAAAATGGTAAAATATTAACTCAGTTGTTTATCATGTATACTCTGAGTGAAGGGTTGGGGAAACAAAGCTTATAGTCATGCTCTTAGTGGGCTACAAAATTTTTGTTAAGTCTTACTGGGGGCCACGGTTTCAATTATAAATTGTCTAAAACTTTTTGATGAGATAAATTCTCCTGGGAGTGCATCAAGAGCTAGTAAATAAAATTTCAAAATGGTATTACAGATGTTTAATAAACTAGGATCGTTTCTCTAGCAATCTAATGATACCATCTGTCAATTAAAATCTTGTCTTATTTCTAAGATCTATACTGTTTATTTGATTTTCTTGTCTTATTTCCAAGATTTATACTGTTTGATTTTCTTGTCTAACTGTTTAGTCAAAACTTTGCAAAACATTATTTAAGGGCAGTCATGAGAGTAGGCATACCTGTGTAGTTCCTGAGTTTTTATCAGTCTTTAGTCATTTAATATTTTATTTTTTGTAAGTGTTCCTTTACATATTTAGTTATTTTTCCCTATTTCATCTTATTTAGAAGACTTTTTTTGTATATTTTATATCCTTTATAAATTAATGTGGTTTTTTTGTCATAGATTATCACAATATTATCTAATATTTGCAGACCTAGTTGTGAGTGGGCCCAGTTGTTTATTTGAACAGCTACAGGTACTCAACAGGAAAAAGACAGCTATGATACTGTATAAATTATGTCTCAAAGTTTCTTAAAGGTTGTTTGTGGAAGAGAGATTAGTCTTATTCTTAAAAGACCCCAGAATATGACAGGTGCTATAGGGCAGAGCCTTCAACAGTATGGATTTTAGTTCTACATATGAAATTTTCTAAAAGTCCCAACTGCGGATATGGACAGCTTCTAGATAATGAATTTCTGGATAGTGGCAGTACTAGGTAGAAATTGTTACTTTCTCTAGTTATGGGCTTTTCCCCAAGAGAGAGTAGTGATTATCTGATTGACAAGGTTCTGATATTGTCCATGGTCTGTATTTCTGTTCAATGGGGTGTGTTAAGGCTGTCCTCGTGGTCTCTTCCCTAAAACGGCACAGGTTGATCACTCAGTCCATTGAGGACTGGACCAGTGTCTGTACACCCACGTCTCCCCTTGTAGGTCACAAGGTCTGGGCTTGATTTTAAGATTCAGCACTGTCTCCAACCTTAGCTTTACCATCTGTGAGCTAATACTTTGATCTTGGTGCTCCTCCTATTTCTCAACAAATTCAGAACTCGGGGAAAGAAGTGGAATTAATTAGCACCCTGAAATCCCAACATTGTGGCAATAGGAAAGATTTTAATATTGAATGAGGTGATGGAAACTATTGTTTCTCCAACCCCAATTCTATAGTTTTTGTTCAATTCCATGCACTTCTCATAGGAAAGCATAGAGGAGGGTTAGCTGATGACCTGTGACAGAAGGATGACCCTAATCAGAATCGACGAAGTGTTTCAGATTTGCTTTCTTTTCTGGGATGATGTTCAAGTCCAGACAAAGCAGTCTGGCTCTTCATAGAGCAGAAAAAAGCCACTATCATAGAAGAAAGAAACAGATGGGTGGGAATTAAGTAAATTCTGTTTTTTACCCTTTTTGTAATAGAGAAAAACTATGTTTTTGCTTGAGAAAGAAAGCTTAGGTATAAAATAAATAAAAGAAAGGAAGGAAGGAAGGAAGGAAAGAACAACACCTATGAGAGAAAAAAACAAGAAATTCACTAAGTACATTTTGTTCTGTTTCTTTGAAGGTCACAATTACAGATAATTTGACAAAGACATACCTTAGTGCACAAGGTCTTGGTATAAGATGGGGAGACACAGTTGGCAGAGGCCCAGAGCTGCCTCCTTACCTTGAAATGTGGTGGAATGAAGGAGACAGGAAAAACAGAAACAAAAGTTTTTCACTTTCACTGAGATCATCTTGAACATTTTCCTAACCACACACCCAGGTACACTCTACACTTTTCATCTGGATTGTCACACTCCCTGTTTGGAAACAAGAATGTGTATTTTGGAATAGGAGATGGACTGTGGGGAGTCATTATTTGAGATTATTAGACTAGAAAAAAAAATTTAAATGCCTAGTAGGATCATATATATAGACCATTGAATAAATCAATAATCCATCATCAAATGTGTAATTGAGTATATAAGAAATGACCATTTCTTGAAATATTTATTATAAGAGACATTTTTTATAGCAGATTCTAAATGGTATGTACTTAGACAGCAGTACACAAAACTCTAGAATTTGGAAATAACTAACCTTCTGAAATGAAAGTTATAAAGGAATGTAAGTCCCTATAGATGTAAAATCAGAAATTATTGATGTGAATGTGGAAAATCTGGGGATTCATGTCCAATAAAGATAGTGTGTGTGTATGAGGTGGAGAGAACTGGAAAATAAATGCGATTTGAAATATATTAAACCTGATCATTTTGGTAGCCCATTGAAAGCAAGAATGTGCTAGCAGAAAGGAGACTGTCTCCTCCCTCTTAATCATAAGATGAGAGGCCTTTGTAAGCTACTAGTGATTCCTCTGAATTTCAAACTTGGCTTTCAATTGTTTTTTAACTGTTCACATCTTTTTATTGCCTTTTTGTAAAATATTAATGGAACCTAGCTATGGTTATCTTCTCTGATTTGAATGTCTGTATCCCCCAACTTCATGTGTTGAAACCAGCCCCTATTGTGATTGTGTTAGGAAGTGGGCCCTTTGGAAGGTGATGAGGTCATGAGGGTAAGATCCTTATGAATGGGGTGTGTCCTTATAAGGTAGTGCTCCCTGCCTTGGCCCCCATGAGGCCAGCACCAGAAGTCAACCTTCTATGAACCAGGAGGCAGATCCTCATCAGACACCAAATTTGCCTACACCTTGACCTTGGACTTCTCAGGCCCTAGACTGTGAGACACATTTTTGTGCTGCCAGGACGTTCTGTTACAGCAGCCTGAAGGTCTGAGATACCATCCAAAATCATTGTCCTTATGGTTTCCAAATCTCTGAATTTCTTAAATGCCTACCAGCTCACATTGACCATGTCTTTCCTCCCACTGGTGTACCATTTCAGTTCACCTGGAAAGTTCTCTAATGCTGTGACTCTGCCAGTGTCTGTTCAGATTATCTCTCTCTTCTGGGTCTTGCCACCAGGCCTATTATCAAATGAGCTTGTCCTCAATGACCTTCATACTAATTTCCTGAGCACAAGTCATCCAGACCTCACCTCTTGTTTTCTACTGTATCATCCCTTAAATCTCTGCTGAGCTCATAGAAGCTATTTCCTCATGAGGTTTTAATATATAATATATGTGGTCCTGGAACCCATATGTTCTATCATAATTGTTTTCTTGGGTGATCTTACTTCCTTTTTTCTTGGGGTAACTTTATATTGATCTGTGTCAGGCTTCTTTTCCATTTGGGTGGAAATTTCAATGATTCAAGTTCTGACTTACAAGCCACTTGCAGGGGGCTTGGGTGAGGAACATCCTGGGGTCATGGCTCAGAGTGGATTAAATTCTTAGACATGGGGAGTCCTTGCTTAGCTCGTTCTTATGTCTTTATTTCTCTCCATCAGCAGTTGTACAGATGCTCACGAGAACTTTTCCTCCTCTATACCCGTCAGTTCCAGAACTCTTCCTGCGAAGGTGTCATGCCTTACATCCCCAACCCATTCTACTTCTCCTAAGTTTTAAATACAGCCGAGGACCACTTCCTCCCCTGGCCTGAACACCCATTTCTTTCTCTTTAGTATTTTATTGCAGTAGCTTTGTTTTACAAATTAACATAAACTCATGTGTGTAGGTTTCCCATATGTGCAAGGAGCTCCCAATTCCTCAAATATATGTCAACGGAACCTGCCTTGCACCAAATTATCAAGGGTTCTTCATTATTGTCCATTGGGTCCCACCACCACTTGCTGGCCTCCCCGACCACCCAATCACCCCTCCCTGTCTGATTCCTTACTGGTAACTTCCATTCTATTGCCAGTATCCAGGGGTTGCTTTTGATTAGTCTGTTCCCTTGCTTTGTCTTTTCAGATTTCACCTATGTGTGAGCTGAACAATCATTTTGACCGGGGATGTTGGCGTTGCTCATTGGGGTAAACCTCTTGGTTTAGAGACTGTGTTCTGGTGTCTGAGGTTCCAGCAATGTGGAGCATCATTCTATTTTTCTTTGGCTGAATGTGGCTACCCTTCCCCACTGTGTGGAGTCAGAGATGTATTCTGGTTGAAGGTGGAGTTTTCACTTCCGTTTTTTTTTAACCTCCGTTTTTATCTTTAGGGATTGTGTGAGAAGATAGAGGGCTGCCACTCTATCTTTCCTTTTCAAAACTTGAGGGCTCCTTCAGCCACAGCTTTGATATTCAAAGTCAAAGAAAGTTCTTCATTTCTGAACTTTTACATTATAGGGCTTGGAAACTGGGCTTGGAAATCCCAAGATAAACTCAATAAAATCTAAGGATACACCTGAGAAAGTTAATTTTGACTGCAATGTCATTAGAAATAAAATGTGACCTTGGCTTTACTAGTACTTTTCACTATAATAGAGATGACCTGTCCCAGTGAGCCTAGTCTCTGCTCACATCTGAATAGTAGAGTCAGGCATAGAGAAGTTTTTTGAAATTGTTTTATTATTTTACATTACATTACCTGCTGAATTTGAAAGAAGGCTTTCAGAGATCAGCTTCCAGATGGTGACTCGATAGGATTCATTTTCAGGTCATTCCCCTCAGATATCAAAAAAAAAAAAAAAAAAAAAAAAAAAAACGCAAAAAAAAATCACCTGTTTTCCTGAGACAAACACCAGGGAACGGCTGTCACTTCATCTGGAGATAGAACAGCCAATGACTAATGGTGGGTGAGGGCACTCGGCACGCAGATTTGGATTTGGGACTGAGCTCGTGTGTCTCCAGACACACGGTGGGGCAGAGGCTAGGGATTTGGGGGACCAGCTATGGAGGCAGTGAGAGGCGGGTCCAGTGGGGCTGAGACACAGAGTCATTGAGGCCGACTTGGTGAAAGCAGAGCCAGCACATTGGGAACTGAGCTGAAGCCCAACGTGGAGAAATTGCTCTGGGTGCAGCCTTAACCTGAAATCAGCCAAATCAAACCCCATTTCAAGCCAGACCCTGGGGTTCACTGAGCGGAAATCCCACCTATTGGATGCCCCACCCCCTGGATTACCTGTGAGAAGGCAGTCCCAAACCTCAGTGCTACCCGCAGGTGCCACCTTGTGAGTAGAGGTGACACTGAAGCCTGATTGCCAACCCTGGGCAAGTCAAACCTACGCGCAACACCAGGGAAACCAAACCCTCAGAAAAATAAACAGAATACAGAATAGAGCAAAGGCACAGAGAAGTATACATGAAATGATGGATCCAATCAGAAACCCAGAGGAAAATCTGAATTCAGTAGACGTATGTAAATTATCTGAAGAGGAATTTAGGGTAACGGTGATTAACATACTCTTGGAAATCCAGAAATCAGTAGAGGCAGTAAATGAGAATGTCAGGAAGCAAAGAGAAGAATTAAAACAAGACATCAAATAGGTAAGAGACACGATGGCTGAATTAAACAACTCAATAGAGGGACTCAACAATAGGATGGATGAAGCTTCCAATGCAATCAGTGATTGGGAAGATAGGACAGAGGAACTCAATCAAGCAAACCAGTAAAGAGATAAAAATAATTCAAAGAATCAAAGACAGCATTCGAGACCTCTGGGATAATATCAAAAGGAACATTTGCATCATAGGGGTTCCAGAGGAAGAGAGAGAAAAGGGGGTAGAAACCATATTTGAAGAAATAATATATGAGAACTTCACCAATTTGAAGAATGAAGTAAGCCTCCCAATCCAGGAAGCTCAAAGAGTTACTAATAAAATAAACCCAAAGAGAAATACACCTAGTCACCTAGTCATAAAAATGTCAAAAGTACAAGATAAAGAAAGACTATTAAAAGCAGCCAGAGAAAAACATGTTATATACAGAGGAGCCCCCATAAGATTGTCAGCGGACTTCTAAAATGAAACCCTACAGGTCAGAGGGAAGGAAATAATATATTCAAAGTGCTGAAAGAAAAGGAGTTTCAGACTAGGATACTATATCCGTCAAGATTATCATTCAGAACTGAAGGAATGATAAAAACCTTTTCTGACAAGCAAAAGTTAAAGGAGTTTATCACCACAGAACCAGCTTTGCAAAAAATATTAAAGGATGCTCTATAAAGCATAAAGAAACCACACAGAAAAACAGTAAGACAGCAAATACACCATAGTGGGTGTCGTCTGCCAACCTTGATAAAATTAAAACCTCCAGCACAGTTTCTTGCTTTCAGTCCTTGTTCTTCAGTACAATTCATCAATAACCTGGTAGAAATATCTTTCTTGCCTGCCAGCTTCTCTGTACTTTCCATGAACAAGACCTGACCTAAGACAACACAGTGACTTTCTTCACCACCAGTGGACAACAACTACACCTTCTCCAGATGACAAGAACCCCAGCCTTAGGGAGAGATTTCATCTTTTCAACATGTTCCTTCCTTTGATACTCAGTTCTCATTCTCAGGGTACATATTAGAGTACTCAATCCCTTTATAGTTAGTGCCCTGATGTAATTCACAATTATATGTAAACTTTCCGTGTTTTCATAAAAAATGAATAAATAAAATAAATTTAAAAATAAAAGAAGGCTTTTAAATCAGGGAGCTCTGGGTTCAGGTCTAGTATCTTGGGCAGATAAATTCTCCAAGCTGCTATTTCTTCATTTGTACATATCTTGGTGGCAGCTACCTTCTATCAGCTAGATGATATGTCTATGTCACTCAGAGCCAGGAAGAACCAGGAAGCAGTGCAAGAACTCGGTAAATTCATTCTAAGACCCAAATGTGCAGATTATGACCCACAATCTGTTTCAAGAAAGGCTTCTGGCGCACCCTGGTGGCCTAGTGACTAATTCTCTGCAGCATATTCCCCCGCACATCTCAAGGGTTAGGTCACAGGGGGTGTGGGGATGTGGGGGTGTGTGTGGGGGGTGGAGAACAACCAAGATGAACAACTAAATAAGTAAAATGCTTCTTCCTCCTTTCTCTTGCTGCTGGCCTTCTCTGCTCATCTTCCCTCTCCTTTGACACAAACTGGCTGGAACCCTCTTTTCCATCAGGGTGGAGACCCTGCATGCACCACAGTCAGACAGCTACATTCACCTGCCCACTGTTAAAGCTTTAATACTGAAACCCTCCAGCCCAACGCTCATGACCCCTGCTCTCTGGGGCTGATCCCTTGTCCTGAGAATGACCTGACTCCAGGATGGAGGCATTCTGTCCCAGAGCACACTAAGGATTTATTTAGGGGATTTTGCAATGACAGTCATCAGAATGTCCTGTGGTTCTCTTTGGGCTCTGAGTGTTGGATATGACTAAGGAGGGGTCTTGTACAAGGAATGTGGGGCTTGCCTGCTTTTCCTTTGCTCTGGAAAGCACATAAGAATTCCCTTGCTCTAAAGGTCTGGTAAAATTCCCCTGTGGAAATAAGGAACCCTGTGCCATCAGAGAGTAGTTTTTGGCTCTTTTCTGCTTCTCCTGTGATAGTTGGTCTGTTTAACTTTTATAACTCATCTGAAGTCCATCTTGAGAAAGTATATGATCCCAAAATGATCTATTTTATCCAGATTTCCTGACTTGTTTGATAAAACTGAATAAAGTAATCTCTTAAGCTAATTTTACTTTCCTCTGTCTCTGGAGTTAATTCCTCTTCTTTTATATTTTGTGTATTTGTACTTTTTTTTTTTTTTTTTCTTATTTGGTGAATAGCTCATCCATTTATTTTCAAAGAATCAGCCTTGAAATGTTTGCTTAAAGTTTTATATTTTCCTTCTTGACACACATTTTCTTCTTGTATCTTGATTAATTCCTTCTGCTTTTCAAAAGTTTATTTTGTTCTATATCTAACTTCTTGTGTGGGTGACTAACTCATTTAGTTTATTCTTTTTCACTTTCATACTTTTCTAGATACTATCTATTTTGGTTTTGTCTTTCTTTTTGACCAAAATGTTTGTTATTTGAGTATTTAAAAATTTCCAAGGTATAGGAAAATTTTTATTAATTTCAGTTTCATTGCATTGTGATCAGATATTTCCCACATGGGTCCAATTACTGGAATATAGAAGCTATTCTCTCTAGTATGACCAACTGTGAATGTTCTAAAGACACTTGAGATGTAATTTCTGTTTTAGGTACAGAGTTTGATATTTATATCTAACATATTAATTGCATTTTTAGATCTTTTCTATACTCATTTACCTTTTGTGGCTTTAACCTGGCGCAGACTATACCGATTATTGCTCTCTTCATTCTCTTCATAGCTCCGAAAGTGTTTGCACAGATGTGTCTATTATCTATGTTATTGGTGCATAGACATTCCTATTATGTTATTGGATACATATATGTTCCTATTTTTACTTCAGCTGAGTCATAACTCCTATGAATATAAAATGGCCCTATTAATCTCATTTAATGCATTTTGCCCTGAAATCAACCCTATATAGTAGTAAGCTTATGATCCCTAATCTCTTTATGTGCTTCCATTCTTGTAGTTTTGAACTTTGAGAATCGCTTTATTTTAGTACCTGCCTATCTACAACATAAAGCTGTTTCACAGTTTATTCTCCAAACTGAAGTTGTGCTTTTTAGCAGGCAAGTTTAACTCATTTCATTTACTAATGAGAGAGGGTTGATCTCAGTTCTGTCATATTGTTTTGTAACTTTTTTCCAATTATTTCACCATGTGATTTTTGTTTGATGTGTTGTGGTGTGTGTCTGGATAATTAAAAAGTGTTGTATTTTTGTTCTGGGTTAGCATAAAAAATACAATGCAACATGCTTTTCTTAACCATGTATTTTTTTGTTTTGAAGTTAACAAATGTTATGTTTATTACAGTTTTTAATGTTAAACAAATAGATCTAAGGAGGAGAAATTCAGGGATGAGGCTAAATTTCTTATGAGGCTTATGAACATAACAAAACAGAACTAGCTCATACACACTAGTTGGTGAAAGTGATCAAGAAGTGAAAATTAACTAAAAGTGACAAATCTTAAAGATGTGGTTTTAACTCAGGGTTTCCATCAAATTTATCATAATGATTGAACCTTGTGTAAAAAAACCCAATTCTTTGTAAATAAGCACTGTTCATTTCGATGTGGCTTCTAATTCATTAACCAATTTAACCAAAATATGGATGTAATAGTACCCAAATGCCCATATCATTCTTAGTTATTATTTTCTATCATATGTGTATATTTTAGATGCAATAGGTGAGAAAATAAAACTATGATTAATCAATGTTACTTGGCCCTATCATAATAATTATAACTTTAGAGTTGTTCTTAAATTAGCAACCTATGAATGATACAGCTAATGGGTCCCACAGCACAAAATATTTCTAGAAATATAGGATTTGAAGAAAATATATTTTTGTTTCCATCTTTTTGGCTCCTAAATTACCAAATATGTTAAAATCTCATCTGATTCCTGCTTTAAAGCACACAAAGTTCTTCACTGTTTTTAAAGACCACCAATGTCCAAATAGATTTATTATTAGTTCACCGTAGAGCATCGCTCTATCTGCCATGTTCGACACTCTCAATTTCAATTTATTTCCTCACCTCAGGGTAGCCTCAGATCTCAGATTAATGTTATTTGATAAGAGAATGCAATTCTTCATGACCTATATTCAGTTGCCAAAGACAATGTTTTGATGAATGCCTTTCAAGTAGAATAAATCTCTTATACTATAAAATGATTGACTTAATACACTTTTGTAATCACAATACTTTCCAGGAGTAAAAATATTAACATTTTCAAAAAACAATGAAAAGTTGCAAAAGGTTGTGCATTTCTCTTGACCTAGGTTATCATAATCTTTCTAACCAGTTCCCACTGCAGTCACCTTTCCTGAAGCTACCAGGGATGTGGTGCAAATGATGTACAGATGCAGACATTGTCCCAATTCTTCAATCACCAATGTTGTGAGGATATCAGAGGTCTCTAAATAAACAGCAGGCAGAATCTGCTTTGGGGGATTAACCCCCTCCCCCAATCTAAACCATTAAAGTAAAGCAGTTTTATGTTTAGAGCTGATTATGACAGAGAAACCAGTATTCCTTAACTCTGAAAGTTGTTCATCAATATTAAATTGCAAATTGGGTATCAGTAAAATACTGATTTACTACTTGAAACAATTCAGAATTTTTTTCAATTTTTAATAATAATTTTATTATTATTTCTTTTGTTTACAAAGTCATACTCATTTTAAGATGTCAAACTCACTTCTCAGTTTATGGGTATTACACACCACACCCACCACCTGATTTCTTGTGTCCTTCACCGCAGCCTTGTTCCTTCTCCCCTTTCCCCCACTGCCACCCCTCTTAACAGTTGTCATCTTGTGTCTTGGGGTTTTTATGTACATCTTTAAATTGTATATTGATGCCCTACTATATTTTTCCACTTTTCCTTCCTTTTCTGAATCACCATAACTTAGGTGAGTTTATTCTTTCTTAATATTTTCCTTTGTACTTAGGTGTATATTTAAATATCTAGTATTTGTTTACCTACTTGAGATATTTTTACCCTTAGTAATAAATGTGAAAATCATATTTACACAAAAAAATCCCATTCTCTTTTCCTCCCAATTTGTTTTGTTTTGTTTGTTTTTTTAAGGAAAGATGTAGGCGGGAATAAGGTGAGTAGGTAGGCAGGTGGGGAGAGAGGAGGAAGAAACATTTATTTAGTTGTTCGTCTTGTTTATTCCTCCTGGCCCCCTGTTCGAGACCGGGGTCTTTGGGTTGTTTATTGGACTATACCGCGGAAGCTGCAGACTTAACTGCCTGAGCCACCAGGACGCACTTGTCTTTCCTTTTTAACTATGAGGTTTTCTTTACAGTATTAGTCATATCTAGACTTCTTGGTCGTAGGCTCGATTCAGTGTTGCAGTCAATTAGTTTGCAGCGGTTTCCCCATTATCCGCCCACGGTGATTTATTGTCCGCTTTCTGCAAACAGGTTTGGATGCAGAGAGAAGAAAGTGGGAAGGACTCGCTTCTTTCCTGTCGCAAGCCGCGGATTCCGCTTGACACCCCTGCAGCCTTGGGCCATCCCCCCTCCCACCAGCAGGGGTCACTGCCACGCTTGTCCCGCGCTCTAAACGCTCCGACACCGCGCAGCCGCCGCCACCTGTCTGGGAAGAGGCAGTGCCGTGCGGTCCTCCCGTCGGCAGAGGGCGCGCGGCCTTGAGGCCGCAGCGCAGGCCCAGCGCGGGGTGCCCCTCTCCTGCTTCTCGCACCCTCTGACCCCGCGCCGCCGCGCGCCTGCGGACTCCGTGGGACAGCCAGTGCGCTCGGCATCGCGGCTACGCCAGTGCCCGCCGCGGCCCATGGGAGTCGGCCGGCGGGCCGGGTAGGTAGCGGCTGGGCGGTCGGGCGGGCGGGACGCGAGGGCGCGGCTAGAGGCTGAGCCGCGAGGCGGGAGGCTGAGCCGAGTCGCGTCCCCTCTGTTCTCCGGTGTCCGGGCCTCCCCTACTTTCTGCGCCCCCCGACCCAGCTGCCTGCTCCCGGCACCAGCGCGCTCCTCCGTGACCGCGTTCCTAAAAGTGACTCGTGTCACGGCCCGTGGCCGAGGTGGCTGGAAATGGTGGGCTCGGACTGGGCCGCTGGAGAGGAGGGTGGGCTGGAATGCGGGGCGGGAGAGTGGAGGCACCAGGGAGGGTGGGCTCGGATGGGTCCCTCTGGCGGGGGAGCGGTGACCCACTTGTCCTCTGGAACAGGCAGCAGCTCTGCCTGGGGTCCATGAGTGCCTCCTCTCCGGATCAGGGGTGGTGACGGACGACAGACACGCCGTGGGCCCCCCCCGGGGCATTGCTAGCCGAGTCTCGGAGGCACTTTGCTGAAGGTGTCAGGTAGGGCCAGGGTCTAGCAGAGATGCAAGCTTAGGGGTGGCAGAGCTGAGACCCGAATGCATCCCGGAAACTGCTAGGGAGGCGGGAGGATCTGGAGGAGGAGTATCTGGGGTTGGTCAGGTGGGATGAAGCGAGGAGAGGCCCTGCAGATACACTGCTGGAGCCTGGCAGGGAGGCGGAAAGTAGGGCGTTCTGGACGAGATGTGCACATGCTCGGGGACATGGCATTGAAGTGTTAGAGCTCTGTGGTGGCTAAAGGTGGCCTTCACGTGGTAAGTGGGAGTGTTGTGCAACTAATATAACTTTTTTAAATTAATTTCTTTTTACCTGATTTGTTTTAAGTTACTTTCAGGGAACAGATGGTCCAGGGTTCTTATCTCCTACAGTCTACATGACGACTTCGTTATACTCTCAAATTACAGGGGATACTCAGGGGCCTTGTGCAATGCACTATGGACTGTGATATTTTGGTAATAATAAAGTTTGTTAATAGCAGAAAATGCTAAACTGTGGCACGTGTCAGGTTGAGATATGGAAATACTGTTTTTTAATTCTTTGAAAAGTCATAAATATGAGAAGACAGATGCCTTTTGTCACCTGTTTTTTTGTGTTTTTTTTTTAGTGGCCATCAAAGTACCCTGTCCCTCACAGTGCCCATCCTTCTTTCTGTCCCTGTCTGTCTCTATATACATGGTGTTCTTAAGTCTTCATTTTCACTTTATGGTACATGTATGTCTACTTCGTGACTTTAAAGTCTCTTCTTAGCAAGCTTACTGCTTCTTGAGGTGCTGGCAGTAGATATAGGATACAATGTAAAGTATCAAAATTTGATCAGATCGGACTTATCATAAGTTAGGTCCTTAACAAGCTGATCTGCAGGTCTTACTGTTTAATCACAATGTAGCTTAAGTAGGCCCATTAACAATTTCCATCTATTCTGATCCATTTAGAGAATATAAAAGGCTTAATATACTCCAAACTGGTGTATATGTGTGTATCTAGAAATACAAAGATGAAGACAAAAATGACACTTACCTTGCAGGACTCCTGATGCCAGTCCGGGATTCCCGTTAATGTGCATCTTGCTCTGATTGAGGATGTTAAGGAGCAAATTGGGACCAGTATACAATTCTCTACCATAGGCTTCCAGATGCACTGAAGAGATGCGCGGGTGGGGTGCTTCCAGGACTCTTGCATGTTCTCCTGCTAATTGCACGTTTAAAAATCTTAAATCATTCTTCCTTCTGACAGAACTATGGTGATTTAGCTGCTTCTTAAGGAAAGTTGGCACGTATATGAAAGTTGTACTGCACAGAAGGTGGTGTTATCATTAGAAGGAAGAACATAGCTGTTTGCATTTGATCCTGCCTTCTTAGGGTCTATCCATGTGTTAGGGTGTCTTGTCTTACCTGGCATGGGTGATGGCAAGTAGGAAACAGCTCAGCATTAATTAGGTTAAGAGGGTGGATCCATCTTGTTGCTGCACTTGTCACATTTCTTCTGTCCTGTGGGGAATGGAATGCACCCTGGCATGTTCATAAGTGCTTAAAAGGCTAATTAAAGCTTGCACCCCCTTAAAGACTAGGCAGCGAGCTAATTAAACCTAGTGACTTCCAGGAGGAAGGCTGGTTCCTGAGGATGGGGTTCAGGTTGCTGCTGGCATTGGATGGGGCAATCCTTTGAAGGGGCAGGTTTCAAGAAAGTGGCATTTTGTCTAGATTTTGCCTCTTGTTTTGGGCAGTGAACTCACCAGTGTTTGTAACATTGTAGCAATTCTTTAAAAAACAGGCCATACATGTGCAAGTTGGTCGGAGTGTACTATTGCTATGATTAAGCATTGCTATGAATTTGAAGTTCAGTGAAGATGAGGAAAAGAAAGACTCTTTTACATTATGGTGCAGAATACTGGTTTTTAAGCCCGGTGTTAAAACAAACAAACAAACAAAAAACTCAGCAGATGCTTGTGAGAGGACATTAATTGTAACATTGAAAGTGGTTTTGAAGACTTGAGAACAAAAGCAAGGAATGTACATACGTTTTTGCTACATAATTTCAGAAGCTTGCAGAGCAAGTAGTTGTGATGGAATTGTTTGCAAACCATCTTCAGTTTAGACAGGAAAGGGAGGGGGTGTGGTTTTCTAATACCTCATTAATTCAGTGATGAAATTTTTGTTAAATATTGGATTCTAGGCGGAAGAATTCTATTGGAGGCAGAGATCCTCCACACTGCTCTATTTTTAACTCCAGAATTTGGGGAAATGTTTCTATGAACTCATAGGGTAGGGCATGGTACATTGCTAATTAAACAGCAGCCTGTTACCTCACACCCCCTCCCCATTTCGGCTTCTCCACTTCTTTTCACCTACTTTTTTTTATTGTAGAAAAATATGCATAACATAACCTTTGCCATTGTAACCATTTTAAGTGTTTAGCACCAAGGTGTTAAGTCTAGTCACCTTGTGCAGCCAGTCCCACCAGTCTCTCCAGAGCTTTTGCCACTCCTACCTTCCTAGTGGGACTGGGATCATGCACAGGACCTAGTTTTCACTGTGATTCAAGTGGCGAAATAGACTATTTCATTATTACTATTTCAACAAATGTTTATTAAAGTGTGCTGGAGATCAGAGATGCAACATGAGTTAACATTCTTTGTTCTCCTGCAACCATTTGATAGCCTGCTTCCGACAGCACTAACATGTTTGTATATACCTTCTTTGAAGAAGTTGTCAAGCTTCTTTGGAAGAGATGAAAAGTGGAGTTTGATTTGAGTTGCGAACAAGTTTGATCATTTATTATTACATTTGTAATTTCCTAGGAAGCTTCCATATTTACATTCATTTTCCAAAATGAGGTAGCTTTCCCTTGCTTTTATAAGGATAAAGAACAAAAGGACCTATAGTTTACTGGGCTTTGGTGTGGTGTCTAATTGAGTGAAGAAAGCTCCTAAGATTAAATTGGGTTAGATGCAAGATGCCTGGCTATTTCTAAAGCAGTTTTTGAGAACCACATGCTTAGTTGGACCTACAGTTAGTTTCTTTGCTGTTTGAGTTTTTCAGATCAAATTTGAAGTTTAAGGATATGTATCTAGATCAGAATAATTGTTTTTAAATACTGGGTGGGCTGGGAGAAAAGTGCACCAAAGCTGTTTGGTGCCGTGGTCCTCCTTCCTGCCAGTCATTGTTGACCAGAAATATCAGCACAGGTGAGTTGGAGAGGTTTCCAGATAAGAGTGTTAGCTCTGTCTTTGGCCTGACTCCTTCAGCTCTGGGAGGGACACTGATCTTAGGCCTGGTGTTCATGGAGCTGACCGTAGTGTGGATGAAAGTAGGTTCTGAAGTAGACTCTGGAGCGAAAAACCTTTGAGGTCATGATCATATCCAACCATTCTTAGTTACGACATGGATTGTCTTGATTTTAGCTTCAGTGACACAAGTTTAATGGGACAAAGCATTGCCAGTTCCTGAATAAGGCCTTCACTTTGGCCCTGAAGGCAATGGACATTCTTACTAGAAAATTCGCTGTCCACCCTTCTATCAGCTGAGATGGTGACTTGTTTCAGAAGCCCTAATTGGAAGAATATGTTGTTCCTGCATTTGAAGGTGATTTGTTAGAGAGCCACCAGCAACCCACTTTACTTTCACTCAGCCTGCTTCTGGCCACCTTGAGAGCGAGCCTTCCATTTAGAAATCAGCTGGGCTGTTAGGGAACATGAGGGTAGGGATGCTAGGAGCCCTGAAAAGCAGCAGCAGCAGCTCAGTGAGACAGACTTCCAGGCAAAAGCAGACCAGCCATACTGAAGAAATGAAGTTGTGAGCACCTTTCCTCCTCTGGGCAGAGTAGAACCCGGGTCAGCCAGGATGAGCACTAGTCGAAGGACAAGAAGCAAGCCTACCCCGACTCCTGGGGCAGTCAGATGTTTTCTTTCTCACCCCTTCTTGGGACACAGACATGGGCGAGACAGGATTTTTTTAGAACTGTTTCTATGGCAAAGAGCTGCAGGCCTGCTCACTGACAGACTTTGGGAATGTGTTTACAAGCTGGAAACTACTTGTGCTAAACATTTATTGCGGTGTAGGGGTTTCGGTTAGATTACCTGTCTCTTCTGGTCTGTGAGGAAGATTGATTTCCTAGTTTACACATTGGGCTGTGTTGGTGGTTTCAGAATGTTGAGCAGTGATAGGGATTTCCTAGTAAGGGCTATGGAGTTGATTCACTGGGTTTCAAATGGGTTTTCCCTGTGTTCTTGGCCAGATTTATGTCCAGTTTCTCCATCTGTGAACTGATTGGCTACAGCATTTAAGATCAGCCTTGCCTAGTAAGGCTTAATAAGTGTGAACTCGTACACTTCTTGTTGTTGTCTTGTATTTCTCTGGTCTGCAGGGGTGCTAGATACTGATCCCTCACGTGTAGATTGTTGATTCTCTCTTTGTAATCAATGTCATTGAATATTACAAATTTCCCTTTGGTGGTAGCTGAGGAAGTCAGGGAATTTAGGATCTACTCCTTTACCTTTCTCTTAACAATCAAAATTGATGAATATAAAGTATCTGTGAGATCATTTCTGTTTTTTTTAAGGGTGATTATGCTAAATCAACCTCATAGCTGGTGTTTTTGTAAAACTTCTACTTTTTGTTATTGAGACAAGTTAGTAGTTTTTAAAAATTAGATGTATGTAATTAATAATGCCCTAACTCTAGAACTTAAATCCTCATCTATGCTGCCCAACTGAACAGTTTCAGTCACC
This sequence comes from Solenodon paradoxus, assembly GCA_004363575.1. Taxonomy (NCBI): domain Eukaryota; kingdom Metazoa; phylum Chordata; class Mammalia; order Eulipotyphla; family Solenodontidae; genus Solenodon; species Solenodon paradoxus. Next base: position 92,844 of record RJWH01003933.1, read on the forward strand.
AGTCACTTGACCACATGATCATATAGATAGGAAAATTAATTCTAGAGGTGTATTAAAAGTTCCATACATGTATTGATAAAAATAACACAGATTAAGCCTCGGGTTTTAGAGCACTGGTTGGTGATAAGCAGGCATCTTGGCTTTTGTCATACAAAGTTTCTGGACAAGATGCTATCATTAGATATCTTTTACTTCAAATTTCGTGAGACTGAACTATTTTAAGACGAAGAGATTTGAAATCTTTGCTGTGTTTTATATTCTTTAAACCTCACCCCCTTTGCCTTTCAGCATTAAACTGAAACAATGTCGCTCTACGACGACCTGGGAGTGGAGACCAGTGACTCAAAGACAGAAGGCTGGTCCAAAAACTTCAAACTTCTGCAGTCTCAGCTGCAGGTGAAGAAGGCAGCTCTCACGCAGGCAAAGGTAAGAAAATCCCAAAGAGAGCAGAAGTCTGTGGAGCAGGTCCCTGCTTAAGATCAGAAGTGATTTGGCTTTAACTTGCCTTTCTGCCTTTTTATTGAATGAATTTACAGGGTTAAACTTTTATAGGGGCGAGGCTCTTTGTAGAGAGGAACAAAAACTTCAAGGTCATTTTGCTTCTCCTGACTTCAGGGAATAGAACTATTTCAGGCAGTTTAAGCAGTGACAGTAGTTTTAGAACTTCATCGTATCTTGGATTGACTGAGAACTCCGTTTAAATGACGCTTCCTTAGCCATATTCCTGATATTGCTAATTCTGTGCTAGGCTGGGCCCTAGGAGTCTGATTTTTAGGTAGCATTCCTGCCGCATTGTTGGTTTGGGGGCAGTACTTTGAGGACCAAAACTCTGCTGAAACTCCCAGCTGTGATAATGTGTGCACTATGGAGAGTGAGATGGGTGTGACCATTGGGTTTATGTAGCCTGGGGTAATTGCCCATTTGGGCATGGCAGCATCCTGAAACTAGTCAAAGCGTAAAGCATTAAAGACCATTGTCAGCTGCACACTTGATGTTAGAATGTTGCCATCAGATATTTTTAGGAATGACTCTACGACATAATACCATTATTATGGTGTGCTCATTGTTTTAAGGGTCTTACATTTTAGAGTATACATCCCCAGTGGAGGGCTGTATTCCCCACTGGGGCAAATATTAATCCTAAGGGGGTAGGAGTGAAGAAAACCTTGCTTCTTTTGATGTATAAATCACAGACATATATAAAGTATATAAACAAATATATAGTGTGTTTGGTAGTAAAATGTTATGGGTGGGGAAAAATATATTAAAAGCTTCCCTGAGGGGGGAGGCCTACATGAAAAGATAGATTGAGGAAAACTTTTATAGATATGTATTGAAATATGTACTGACAAAATTATTTGATTTCTAGACATTTAGTTTAAAAGAATCCAGCCAGACTCACCCTGGTAGAGTGGTGGTTAGGTTTTCTGCCTCTGCCCAAGCACAGTCCACAGACATTCCAAGGACTCGGGTTCATGAGACTGGAGGGAACAACCAAAATAAAACTAAAATTGAAAAATGGATACAGTGCTTTTTCCTCCTCTTCCTGCCTACCTTCTTCTTGCCTTCATTCCTGCCTCCACCTTTCCTTTACTGAATAACTTCTTCCACCTCTCTCTTCCTGCCTGTTTGCCCTTTACTGCCTCTATTCCTATCTGTACCCTTCCTTTAAAAAATAAAGGCATTTAAAGAACTTTGGTGGGATTTTGGTTCCATCCAAAATGAGCTGTTTAAAAGACATTTGGAGGGCAGCTTGGAAAATCTGAATCTGAATTGGTTAGGAAATGATACAGAGGAATTAATTAGTTTGATTAGGTATGGTTAATAGTATTGTGATTACATAAGAGAATATAATGTTAAGAGGTTAGAGACAAAGTATCATGACATCACCAACTTTTAGATGCTTGAAAAATAAGTTTAGGGCAAAGAAAATAATGATAAAATGTTAATAATGGTTGATAGTATATGAATGATCATTATTCTCTTTTTTTATTTTTAAAGGCAGGCAGGAAGAGAGAGGAGGAAGAAGCATTCATTTAATTTAGTTGTTCATCTTGCTTGTTCCCCCTGACCCCGGATCTCTAACCTGGGTCCTTGGGATATATGTGGACTACACCTTCTGGACCTAACTGCTTAGCTACCAGGGCGCCCCTCATTGTTCTTAAAAATTGTTTCCTGTAGGTTCATGGTAAAAGGGACATGGTGAATTTTATATGCTGCTGGGAGGGAAAAACCCTAGTCTGCAGAATCTTTTGCCTCTGATATAAGAACATCCCCATTCCTTGTGAAAGAGCTACTTCCGTCTGGGTCCCAGGAAAGCCCAGTGTAGAACCTGTTTGTCGGTTATCTCACATGCAGATTTAAAAGTGACCAAGTTTTGCTAAAAACCTGTTGCAAAAATGGGAGAAATTTATGCCTTTTTTTTTTTTTTTTAAGCTAAATAAGCTAGTGTATGGTTATACTAATTACAGAAATAAAAGGCTGTTTAAAATTCTGGTTTTCTCATAATCTGTAAGGTTTATTATAGTAACCCACAAATATCTTTGTTGCCAGAAGTATGGATTTAACGTGAAACTTCAGTACATTTCTCTTGCTTTTTGATGATTTTAGAGCCAGAGGACAAAACAAAGCACAGTCCTTGCCCCCGTGATCGACCTAAAGCGAGGCGGCTCTTCTGATGACCGGCAGATTGTGGACACGCCGCCACACGTCACGGCAGGCCTCAAGGTGAGCACCTCCTCCGACGCCCTGATGGTCTTGTCGCTGTGCTTCCCTCTCTGAGCACCAGCTGCTTGGAGGCCTGCCCTCAGTGTCATCTTAGCTTCACTTTCACTTTTGTTCCCCCAAGTTCAAAACTTGTCTCTGTTTAAAATAACAGGTCATGAGAGAAAAGTCAGAAACTAGAGATTGGCAAAACATAAATAACAAATGACTGTCAGTCCTACCCCAGAAGTTAAAAACTGTGTTTTGGACTATCTTCCCGTTCTGTGCCTCCTCCCTACTCTTAACTTGCCTTTCTCATATTGAGAGCCTATGTCTGTCAGAAATATAGGCCTGTTGGGTCATTTTAATGAGTCCACTGTCCCCTTGTGCGGGTGTGGTGTACTGTAATTTATTGGATTCGCTTGGTGCTGGGTGTATGGGTTGTGCTGAATTTTGTGAACATAAAGAATGCCGGTGCTTATTATTGTGGACTGAAATTAAGGTTTAAAACTTTTTCTTTTACTGTTTTATGCTATTCCAGTGCTTTCTATATGCTTAGAAACATAGAAACAGACATAGTCAGCTCTGAATGAGTGAGGATCCAGAAAAGGATAAGTTGAAGTCATAGTTAAAGCTATTCAAAATGAGGGACAGATGGGTTTAAGATAACCTGTAGTTAAAGTCACACCGTTATGTATCCATTTATCCTCTCCAGATGGTATATGGTCTAATAATGTGGCTTTGGTGGTTTAAACTGGTTCACATACACAGGGCATGGTTGGAGAGGGTCCCGGGTGCAGGATTTTTATCCACTCAGAATTGGGGCGTGTCATGCTCCTGGTTCACCAGCCTGGAGGCTTCCTCGTGTAGGAACAATTGAGAATTAAGTCTATTCCCAGCCTCTCTTCCCTCTCTAGAAAAGTGAGGAGTGTTGGAGAGATTGAAAATTCTGGGCTTCTAATCCTGGTTTGGTCTTTCTGGCTCATTATCTGGGAACCTACCCAGAGTTACCTCATTAAAACAAAAGATGCGCCTAGTACTTTTATCTTCTGGGAATGTACAGGGATTTCAGGACTTCTGTGCCAGGAACCAGGGCAAGTACTTTACCACCTCACAACTAAGAAAACATGCAGAAGGAAGTGTGAAGGCTAGGAAAGCTCAGCCCTCAACAGATGAAGATTTACCAGAATCATGCATGGGCTACTGTCCAGGGCAGAGTGGTTCTCATCTTGCTTTTCCACTAGGCTGAGCTCTGTCTGCCTTCTGCTTTTCTAATGCCTCAGGGGACCTGGTGTGAAGGGAGGACTCAGCAACTGATTTTCAGCTTGCCCTGGGCAAAGGGGTGTGTGTTACAGAGAATTATTTAAAGAAATAATAAAAAAGTCTTGTTATAGTGTATCCCCATGCAATCAGAGTCTAAAGTTACTCTCTTCAGTGACTTCAAGGACCATTATATTGTTCATGGGCTGTTCTGTTTTTTAAGTTTTCATAGATATTTTTAACAACAGAAGTATTCAGTGTTTATCATAATTTATCACTTAAAACTTTAGATATGGTGCTTTTTTAGGTATTTCAAGAAAATGCTAACAGGGTATTGTGACTAGGGTGAAATTCCTTGTCATGGCTCTGCTGCTGCCTCTCTCCATGTGCGGCCACGTGGTGTCACTGAACCTTTTGCACTTGTTTCCTCATCTGTGAAGACCAGGCAGGCAAGACGAATGGTCTGCACGGCTCCTCTCCCTCAGATTTGCTGACCTTAATTCTGTGAATAAAATCCTGAGACTCAGATATTTACTTTCACGTTTTTACCTTCCTCAGGATCCTGTTCCCAGTGGATTTTCTGCAGGAGAAGTTTTGATCCCCTTAGCTGACGAATATGATCCTATGTTTCCTAATGATTATGAGAAAGTAGTGAAGCGCCAAAGAGAGGAGCGACAGAGACAGCGGGAGCTGGAGCGACAGAAGGAAATAGAAGAGAGAGAGAAGTATGTCCTCCTTTGGATCTGGGAATGTTGTGCATTTGAAATATTCACCGCAGTGTCAGTAAATGAACTCGGGTGCTTCATGGGTTCGTTTTCATGATTGACTCAGGCATGAGTCAGGAGGGCTCAGTTTAAAGTTGTGATGGTTCTATCCCAGTAGAACATGAGCTGAGCAGATTCCTCATGTACACGCAGCAAACCTGCAGTGCATATTTTGGAAAAGTAACTTAGCAACCAGATGTTGATAATAGTTTGGGTTTTATCCTCATGCTTTGACTCTACTAGAATGATACCTATATTCTGGCTATTTTTATATTCTTTAAAAATATAGGAAACAAGAATTTATTTGTTTTGAAAATATTAATAGTTACTAATAGTTCTATAAAATATTAATACTTTCTCATTAATTGAATCATTTCATGAAGTAAATGTGTATTCTAGAGACTCGAAAGTATTAAACTATTGCCTATGCTGATAATGCTTTACAATCAAAAGAGGCACATTCTTGCTACTTAATAACTCAGGTTCCTGTTAATTGTGTTCAGCTTACCTGCTGGGTTCTTCTCACTTCTCATACTTGTGCTTCTTCAGTCTCAGCCGGTGATTTGCACTCCCCATCCCCAAATTAATAGTTTCGTGTGAAAGAGAGGATTTGGATCGTTTCTAACCAAGGGAGAGTCAAAATGCCATCCTTGGCTTCATGTCTCTAAATTGGTTGTGTGATGAACACTTGGTTTCTCTGCTATCCCAGGAGGCGCAAAGACAGACATGAAGCTAGTGGGTTCTCCAGGCGACCAGATCCGGATTCCGATGAGGACGAAGACTACGAGCGAGAGAGGAGGAAACGAAGTAAGGCATGAGGGTGTGCTGAGCTCCACACTTCCCACTCCTCTCTGCTCTCCATGTTCAGCTGGAGAAGTAACTCAGTGATACTGAGTTAGTTGGCTCATTTTTTGCAATGCCAGCACCCCACGTGTACATATCAGTTTTAGTTCACATTGTATTCTCACCTGTATTCTCCTTTGAGCTTCCCAATCACTTTCCATGGTTTGTTTACTGGCTACTTTGAGTATACGTTAGAGCATACACACACTTTCCTTTCCTGCAGCAGGGTCACATTCCTTTAGTCTCTGGTTTTGGGGCATTTCTCTTAAGTGCTGAGCAGAGGTGAGCACTCATTTACAGAGCGTTCACTGCTCCCATGCAGAATTTGAGAATCCCTTAGATTCCCGGGTGCTGGTTTCCTTCAGTGTCTTATGGAAAGCAGGGGGATGGGAATTAGAACTAGATACAGACTTTCCGGGTTTTGTGGCCTCCTCTTCAAGAGCTGTGTCTTTCATGAGACCCTGGGCTGGCAAAAGGATGATTCCTGAAAGTTCAGATGATGGTTAGCAATTTTTAGCAATGAAGTTTTTTTTTTTTAAAGATAGATACATTGTTTTTTTTTTGACTACCATTAAGCACTTAGTAGACAACAGTGTATTGTGCAGAATTTATATGCATTGAGGGAAAGCATGTTTTGATTTGCTTTAATCTTCTTAACCAAGGTATGGCACCAAACCCATGTCTCCGTATATGCCAGTGCTTGCGACACCCCTTCCACTTCTCAAATGTACCAGCAGAATTAGAATTGTGTTGCGCTAGATTAGATTCGTAGTGACTAGATAGTTAGCAGTATTCATTCTTCAGAGAATGGAACGCTTGTCCTTTTAGCGTCGTTATTGATTGCTGGTATTTTCTTGACTTAGTTCATGAGTTTGGTTGACAAATGACATTGAAGTGAGAATCTTTATCTGCTTTTCTGCTGAATCCAGTGCTGTTCTAAGCACTTTCATAGATTATCTCCTTTGCACTTCACAAAAAAGTCGACTCTGGTAATTGTCATTTCCAGTGAGAAATCAGACACAGAGGGGCTGCGTGCTTTATGTCACAGGCCCACTGTTCATGTTACCTTCTGTCTTGATTTGCCTGAAAACCACATTATAGTGTCGTCTTTAACATGAGACCTAAGAACAGTGTTGTCATAAAGCTGGAGTGTATTTCCATACACAAGGACTCTGTTAGAACTAGCAGTTTGACCAGCCTGTCTTCCCCAAGGCTGATTCAGGGTTTAATTTAAATTTAAAGTACAAGCAGAGTGGGTGATATTTCAGTCTTATCTGTGATAGAGTCTTTCAGTGCACGTAGGAATTAGCGTATTTACAGAATACCCCCTACCATTGCGGAGCACGGTGTGGTATTTCCCAGTGGGAAATGACCTCTCCATGTCAGGCATGATGTCAGAGCAGCTCTTCTTCACCTTCTTATTATCAGCAAATGTTTGGCTTTTATTAATTTGTTTTAGAATCCAGTGTTTGAGGGCAGGGTTTCTGGGCCTCACAGGGAGCTGGGTCACTGTCTCTCTCAGTTAACTCTCCTCTGATCACTTTCCCACTGAAAAAACAAACAGTAATGCTGACTTTAGGGACCTGTGAGCCTCAGTGAGGTTAGATCTTTGGAAGTGCTATGGGGAACTGCAGTTATGTTGTGTTCTAACATGTCGCTAGTTATGTTCTTGAAATGCATTAACTACACTCTGGGTCTCTTAAATGCTTGGCATGAAAAACCTTTCTCCTGTTGGGGTTTTGCCAGTTTTCTGCATTTCTAGCCCTAGATTCAGGTATTGACTTGCTCAGGTGTTAGCAGGAGGGTTGAAGGAGCGGGTCTTTCTCCCTTTTTATTTTTCATTGGGGGTATGACAGGACAACTGGCGCACATGTGAGCCCTGGAGTGTCTGCGTTGAGGGTCTTGCCTCCTGTAACTCTGATTTTCTGTTTTGCAGGTATGGGTGGAGCTGCCATCGCCCCTCCTACCTCTCTCGTGGAGAAGGATAAAGAGTGTATGTAGTGCTGTCTCTGTCCTCATTTACTCTCATACAAATCTTTAACCTAGTTGTGGGAAATCTTAGTTGAATCAGGCAGGTCCTTAGTGGAGGGAATTGGCATAATACCGTACAGCCATGCGGTCCTAGAGGCTGCTGCTCCCCACATCCCCTGCGCGCCCTTACCTGAAAGTTTTATGCAGGCTGTGAGGCTTAGAGTTTTATGCAGTGAGATGTTTTTATTTCTAAGTAGTTTGTTTTGTTTTCTCCAACGTATCTTACTTGGAGTTAGGTTAAAAATCATTATTAGCTCTGGAGTGCCCTGGTGGATTAGTGACTATGTCAGTCGCCTCCAAAGGAGCGCAGGCCACATACCTCTGGGTTTGCATTGCAGGTCCTGGGGACAGGGAGAGTGGGGGGCAGCAGCCAGTGTGAACAATCAAATTAAAAAAAAAATTAAATAGATCAATTAAAAAAAAATTAGCTCAGTTTTCATTTTGTATCAGAGGCTCAAGTCAGAGGTGTTAAGTCCTGACCTTCCATAAGGTGGCAGTGCCTTCCTGATGGAGTTTTTTGCCCTTAGTTTCTGTTTCAGCACGTTATATATGTATATAACGTGAATATGTATATGTATGTATATATGTATATATATATGGCTGTTTGTCCTCAGAGATATGTTCTAGAATTTGGGAATTGGAAATAGGCCTTGCTATACTGTCTAGATCATGTTCCTGTCCTCTGGATTGGACCATACCTAAACTCTCCCAAGAAAACATCATTCTTGGTACTAATACTTGATGTACCATTGTTGTTTTTTTTTGGAGATAATTCAAAAAATATTGTTAAATACCACTTTAGTGAAAACCCCTGACAAACCATAAACCGCAGTTGGAAGCAGTCTCTGGGAATGGGGCTCAAGCATGTGAATCTTTCTAAAGATTCACGTACGGCCAGAGTTGTTGCTCTGCGTTATGCTCCTGACCTTGAAGGTATTTATGTCTGTCAGGTTAATGAAGCGGTGAGATTAGTGTCTTAAGAGAGGCACACAGCTACATGGGACTCCACAAACAGTTTGATTGGAGCTACTTGGATTTTGATTGATCTGCTTGAGTTTGGATTCTCTACAGAGAATCTTATGTATTCAGAGAGAAATTGTTCTAAGAGCACTTTAATGGGTGAGTAACATTTCAGAAAGATGTGAAAAAGACATTTGAGGATTGAAGCTGGAATAAAAAATGTAAAATTATTATTTTACAAAAGTCATTTCAGTTAGTTTAAGGTAACTGACATGTACAAGTACAGTTCAGAGTGTGGTGTTTTGGTAAACCTGTGTTCTGTTTCTCCAACAGTACCCCGGGACTTTCCTTATGAAGAGGACTCTAGGCCTCGCTCACAGTCTTCCAAAGCTGCCATTCCTCCCCCGGTGTATGAGGAACAAGACAGACCCCGATCTCCCCCTGGGCCCGGAAACTCCTTCCTTGCCAACATGGGGTAATGGCTTGCAGGGTGCCTCTTCAACCTGTGGGAGGAGGACAGTCAGTGTCAGAGTGGGCACTGCCAGCCCTTGGAGTGGCAGCAGCTCATTTGAGGCTGAAGATTTACAAGTTCATAGGGAGGAGCTTGCTAAGTCACCCCCCACACACAAGGCCCTTTTCAGACAAGTGCTAAGTGTAGCATGACCATGTTTGGTTTCGTACAAGACATAAAACCTTAGCTCACACTTCAGACATAGATGCCTTATGCTATGTCCAAAGGTGAATGGCATCTTCTTTTTCTTTATAAAATGAGCCATTTGCTTTAAGTTCATGATTTTGTATCTTTGGTTTAAAAACTTTTAGTCAATTTAACTATAATTAAAAATTTGTTTACAGGTATGTAAAAATCCCTTTTAAGTAAGTTGACTTCTAGGTGGGACTTGTGGATTTTTTAAAATCCTGACTGACTATGGCTTGCGTTTTGAAAGAATGTTTCATTGTGTTTTTGTGTCTCTCTGGTGCTCTGAGGGGTTGTCAGATGAAGTGTTCTTGCATAAGACTTCTGCCTCCACTCAGAGGATGCTCTCTGTGGCGGAGACGCTGTGGACCAGCAGCTGGCCCTGGGTGCTTTGGTCTAGCGCCCTCAAGAGGCCAGTAGTCAGAGGAGATGCCTGAGGGTCATGTTCTGCAGAGCTCTTGAGTTGTGATCTCCTAGACCTGTGCTGCTGCCAGAGGCAGTGACTAGTCACAGGTGACTCTTAATGTGAGTGAGGTGACTCTTAATGTGAGGTTTAAAATGAGGCCCCTCTTTCACAGCCCTCTTCCCAGGTGCTCCGGAACCACATGGCTGGCAGCTCCCATAGAGGGCAGCAAAGTAGAGAACAAGTCTGTCCATCCCGTAGAGGTTTATTAGGCCTCCCTGGAATGTGTGCTGCAGGGTAGACTGACATGAAGCTGGTTGTTGTTTTTCTGTTAATGATAAAAGTTGACAGTTGTGCTGAATCCCCTTTTAGATCAGAATTAAATCTTTAACTTGTACTTTAGGAAACGAGTGTAGTGCAATTTTCAGTCTTTTTAACCCTAGAACAGCTGGTGTAAGGCAATTACCTAGATGAAGTAAATGCAGTCAGTGTGGTCCTAGGCATCTGTGATCTAAGCCCTAAGAAGTAGTGGCTGCTGTGGGCACCCGTGTAGTTTGCAGACTGTTGGTGTCAGAGAAAGCAGTGGACCAGGAACTAGCATGTGTGGTTCCAATTTCAGTTCCATGAGAACCATAGAAATAATTTCTAAATGTGGTGTCGTATTTGCTCCTAGTTAGTCTTAAACTAGTCAGCTTGTCTGGGCCTTTGTTTCTTTATGTTCTGGTATATTAAATAGATGCTTGCTAATAACTACTTCTTTCTTGTTTTTTTAAAGAGAGGAAGGAAAGGAGAGGAGGAAGAAACTTTTTTTTTAGGAAACAAAAGAGGAGGAAGCACTTTTTTATTGGCTTATTTTTTATTTTTGGTTGACTTGTCCTCACTTCCCCTTTGGGCTTTACGTGGTCCACACCCTAGCTGCTGGCTTAGCATCTGAGCCACCAGGGCACACTGCTACGAGTGATTTCATTTATAGTCTGTCTTGGGTAATTACTGTGCTATTTAGAAAGATGCAGTAATTCTCAGTATGTGAAATTTCATTCTTGTGTTTGACAAGCACACTTTTTTAATAAACTGCTGATCATAAGCCAAAAAGCAATGCAGATAAGAGAGCGCACAGGAAATACTGTGTTTCCCCAGCCTCAAAGATAACCTCAGCCTGTCCGGGAGTGCAGCCATTAGCTTTCTACTATTTTTACATTTTCATCCTGAGCATCTCTACTTCCTTCCAGTGGCCGAGTGTTAATTATAGGAGCTCTCATCAAAGCCCTTGTGGGATTTGTCTTTCCAGAAGGACTGTTGTGCTATAGGACCTAGTTCAGATACAGCCGGTGACTTCAGTTGCAAGTATTTCTCTTTCTCTTCTTCCCCAGTGGCACAGTGGCACATAAAATCATGCAGAAGTACGGCTTCCGTGAAGGCCAGGGTCTTGGGAAGCATGAACAAGGGCTGAGCACAGCACTGTCAGTGGAGAAGACAAGCAAGCGAGGGGGCAAGATCATTGTGGGCGACGCCACGGAGAAAGGTGGGTCTCCCCCACGACCAGGTTTTCCAGGTATAAGTGTACTTTTTAATTTTCTTATTCAGTTGTTCTGTTGTGAGATGTAATGTTATTTTGCAGACTGTTGATATTTTATTTTCACTTGATATTTCAATCTGTTCTGTTACTGAGTGTATATTAGGATGAGTCAGTAAGTCTTAGCATTTTAAGCAGGAGAATCTAGTTCATTTTGAGTAAGCTTAATTCCCTTTCCTAAAGAAAGAAGAAAACTTTTCTGACAGCCCCGTCAATATGTGGCTTCAGGATGCAGCCAGCTAATGACCTAGAACCCAACCAGGAGTTTGCCCCCATTGCAGGGTATCTGGGATGAGTCGGTGGGGTCTGTTAGTTGACTGCTTAGAACACTGGCCCAGTGGCCTTTGATTGCTGTCTGAGTAAAGGCTGTTAGGGTTCTGATGCATGTGTCCTGTCAACCATTTAGAATATGAACTGATGGCTGAGACTTAGGGTAAAATGATACCAGAGCAAAGCAGATTCCTTATCATAGATCAGGCTCCATTTTTGCTCAGAGACTGATGATTTAGATGCTTCTAGACTCTAGGACTTAAATACAGTGGACCTTTAAACAGCATGGGGATTAGAAATGCCAGAATCTCATAGTTAAAAATCCAAGTATAACTTTTGACTTCCCAAAAAATGGAACTATTGAGGCCTTTGTATTCTGAAAGTCTTACCAATAATTAAAAAACAACAGTTGATTGACGTGGATTTTGTATGTTATATGTAATATTACAATAATGTAAGCTAGAGAACAGAAAACATTAAGACTAAGAAGGAAGAGAAAGCAGCTCTGTGCTGTATGTACTGATATCATAAGTTTACGTGTCTGTTATTGAGGTGCCTACATCAGTATTGTCTTATTTGATGCAGACATGCAGATGTCATATATATATTACTAAAACTAGACAAAATGAAAAGATGTGGAAAAAAATTCATATTTATGCACAGGTGTAACAATGCATGGGTTGATACAAAGTAGTATGGTTGCTATGTGGTAAGCTAGTAAAATTATACAAATGCTTCAAGGTAGCAAAGTCTAAGTAAAGTTGTTAAAACACTCAATGTGACAGCCATTAGATTTGTCTATGTATTGTGGTAGTAAACAAAGTAGATTTAAAATAGACTGTTATCTACATATATTTTATACAGTCACAGTATTACCTGTTTTTCTCAATGATTTTGATATTTCCAGCCTATGCAATTTACGGGGTTTTTTGAAATTATTGCAAATCTAAAAAAAAGTTTCAGTATGCTTATTAAAAGGCTCCATGCATAAGTGGAATCCATGCAGGTGAAACCTGTGTTGTCCACAGTTCAAATGTAGTGAGATTGCTGTTGAAATTGTTCATTGTAACTTGAACACTGTTCCTTTTTGGTGCTCTAACATTTCTACGTCTGATGACGTGTTTTCTGCAGACGCATCTAAGAAGTCTGATTCAAATCCATTAACTGAAATACTTAAGTGTCCTACTAAAGTGGTCCTACTAAGGGTAAGAAGCAGAAGGAAGAAACCTGATGCCTGCCTTGGGGTTTTTTGTGTGTCGGGTGAGGGGGCAGGGTTTAGGTAGCATTGGTTTGTAGCGCTGTATGCATTTCAGGTGTCTGACTTCTCACCACACTTGCCACCAGAGGTCTCGTTTCCATCCACCACCATCCAGTTTGACCCCCTGTACTCGTTCCACTCACCCCTTCGCCTCTGTAACTGCCAGTCTCTTGTCAGACTATAAGACTGATTTTTTTATTTGCTTTATTTCTTTATATTCCGCATGACTAAAATCATACCGTATTTGTTTCTCATCATCTTATTTCAGTTACCGTGATCCCTTCAAGATCCATCTTCGTTTTGCAAATGTTAATATCTTTTTTTTTTAAGCTTCATAATATATATTGTGTAAATATACCACATCTTCTTTGTCCTTTCACCTGCCTTTGGACACTTAGGTTGTTTCTATTTCTTGGTTACTCTAAATAGTGCCGCATTGAACATAAAGATGCATATGTCTCTTGGAATTACATGTTCTTTGGATAAATACCTAGAGTTGAAGTTGCTGGATCATCTATTAGCTATATTTTTAATTTTTTGAGGAACCTCCGAACTGTTTTCCAATATTGAGAATGTACCAGTTTATAGTCCCAAAGGGAATTAAGGGTTCTTTTTTCTCCACATCCTCAAAAGTACTTGTTATCCCTTGTCTTTTTGGTAAGACACCCTAACCAATTCATTGTGGTTTTGATTTGATTTTCTCTTTGATGAGCATTGAAGGACATCTTTTCATGTATCTGTTGGCTACCTGTTTGTTGGTGAATTGTCCATTTAGATCCTCTGTCCATTTTTAAATTGGGTTTTGTGTGGTTTTTGTTATTGAGTATTTGAGTTGTTTGTAGACTTTTTAATATTAAGCACTTAACAGATACATGATATGCAAATATCTTTTCCCATAAACTAGGTTGCATTTTTATTTTAATGTTCGCTTTGTAGAATAGTTTGACGTCAGGGAGCATGATCTTCCATTCATATTCTTTTTTCCTTAGAATTGTTTTGGATTTTGAGTTTTTTAATAGTCCTGTGCAATTTTAGGATCTGTGAAAGTACTGTTGGGATCTTTATAGGAGTTGCATTGAGTCTGTTTATTGCTTTAGGTAAAGTAGCCATTTTAGTGGTGTTAATTCTTCTGATTGACAGAATGTCTTTTTCTGCCTTGATTTTATGTTAATCTAACCAAACCTATCCCAGCGTGTGTTCAACCCCACTGATATCATAAAAGTTAAAGAAAATTGAGAATAACATTTGAAAATGATAACTTTTAGATAGAATGAACATAAAATTAATTTCATATTCTATTCACTAATGTGTTTGTTTCTCTGCCAAGTATAGTGTTTAAGACAGCAGTAATTAATTCAAAATATTTGAAATTGATCTAAGTTCAGCTTAGCTTACTTCCCTTGATGCTTATATAGATCCTCTTGTAACTCATTACAAAGCCTAATGTATATTTTTGTTTTGATTTTTAAGGAAATGCTTTTCAGGAGTTTATTTTTGTCCTCATGTTTTAGTTTAATTTAAAAAAAATTATGCCAACTTTGGGTACTTACAGAAATGAAGATTTTCATTGCCATTTGAGAGTGAGAACAATTGCTCTTATCAAAGAAAATCGTTCACCTCATTTTTCTATTCGTAAAGTATACTTGATACTTGAATTTATTTCATGATTTTTGTTTATAGAACATGGTTGGTGCAGGAGAGGTAGATGAAGACTTGGAAGTTGAAACCAAGGAAGAATGTGAAAAATATGGCAAAGTTGGAAAATGTGTGATATTTGAAGTAAGAATTTTCTTTTGATATTTATAACACAAAAGTTGTAATCGACAGAATACAAAGCATTCTACAAAGAGAGACAGGGTGTGCTGTAAATAACAGTGACTTATGTGACAGGTGTTGGCTACTTAGGCTTCTTTTACTCATCGTTTTAAATGTAAAGACAAGGACTTCACATTTTATTTGATGAAGAAAATAAAAATGTTGCATTTTATGATTGAAGTATAGTTTGGCGATTAAAGGTTTTAATTATATTGTTCTCACTAGTTTAGTTCCTTAAACACACCTTTGGTTTCATTCATTCGACAGTGGGTATTTCGTGTCACCCACATACCCGGTAGTGTATTGAGAGCTTCTGGGATACAGGAACAAGTTCTGTACTTTCAGTGGTCATGTTCAATTGAAAAAGCAAGAAACACACATAAAAATAGAAAATACTCAGTTGCTAAACTCATTATTGACTGAGCATAGGACTTGAGAAAAGATTAGATTAACAGGAAATATTTAAGAGGTGGCTTTATGATATAAGCTGAGCTTTGAAATGAATGGCTGGGTAGGGTAGTATTTGGATAGGAGAAAAGATACTTGAATTAGGATCTGATCTTCTGGGAGACTGGGGAGGCACCTTGGGGAGTAATCACAGGAGACATGCTTACATAGATGGGATGGGGCCATGTTCTGTGTGACTTAGAAAGCTACATAAATGAGTTTATCCTTATATGAGAGGCAGCTAGAGTACAAATCGAAGTTTCGTCTTAAATTTCTGCTGCCACTTCTTTTTTTTTTTTTTTGAGTGTCATGTTGCTGTGTTTTGACCACATAATTTTACCTACTTATGTGCATGTCAGCTGGCATAGGTCAGGTCAGTGACAGCCCTGCTTACCTCTGTGTTTCTTGACACCTGACACAATACCTGTCAGGAACAGACCCTCAGCACGTTTTTGATGATGAGCAAATAATACTTATTTCCTTTGTATTTGATGACTGCTTGTTCATGTGTGATTATTGGAATACTACTCTCATAAAAATAATTTATCACATGCAGTGAAGTTTCAGATGATAACTTTCCCTATTACACGTTTTTCTTTTCCAGATTCCCGGTGCCCCTGATGATGAAGCAGTACGGATATTTTTAGAATTTGAAAGAGTTGAATCAGCGATTAAAGGTAGGTTGTACAACTAAATATAAGGAATAGAAAAATTGAATTTGTGATCTTAATCGTTATAATTGCAACATATTTTAGTAATGTTTGATAGGGCATCTGTATTAACTGACTGTCTCTCTGTTTGCCTTTTAGCTGTTGTTGATCTGAATGGGAGGTATTTTGGTGGACGGGTGGTAAAAGCATGTTTCTACAATTTGGATAAATTCAGGGTCTTGGATTTGGCGGAACAAGTTTGATTTTAAGAACAAGCGCCGAGTCACTCTATGACCCTTCCTTATGTGAGCTGCGGGCTGAGCAGAGAAGAGGAGGCAGCAGCCACCCACTTGACTGGGGCCCAGAGACTCTTGGAAAGATGGTTAAGATATATGTCAACTGATCCCTTTTTTATTTTGTGGTTTTTTAATATAGTATAAAAATCCTTTTAAAAAAGCAATCTGTGTGCCTCTGGTTGTTTCTCTTTTTTATTACCACTACTGAGTTGGTTTGTTTTTTGCTTGGATTTCATAATTCTCAAGTGTTTCGGTGATACAACATTTCTTGCACTAAAAAATCCAGAAAATGTTGGAACTTAGGGTGGTATTAAGTTGTCCTTTGCTCTTCTTGTTTTTTGATTCCTTTTAATAAAACCTACAAGTTACTAAACTGTAGATTCATAAAGTGTCATTTTGGCAGTTTGCCAAAAACATCTGCTTTCTCTAACAGAGAAATTCTTGATACTAGTCATAGAGATGACTTTTTAGGACCTGAACTAAGGTTGAGAATTGTGAACTACTGTGACCTATTGGGTCATTTTTGGCTAAGCCATCAGGGTTGCGATGATTTAGGGTATGTCGAGGTAGTAGTATGAACCTAAGATTTTGCCATTTGATTCCATTTAATGAAATCTTGGAGACTTAAAGCATGGTCTTTAGTGTGGATCTGAAATGATGACGTTTCAAAACCTCACAGGCCCTTGGAAATGTGCACAGTTAGGTTTTGTAAGTGACACTTTCAGGGAGTCCTGTTTCTATTGGCACATTTTGCAAAAGTGCTACCTCAAAAGTAATTTTTAACTTTTTAAGATGCAGCCACATCAGATACTGGAACTGTTTGGTCAATTAATAAAATTATGAAATTGTGAAAAATTGTACTCTTGAAGTGCAGTAGTATGTGGTTTAAAATTTTAGCAGGCCCATAAAAAAGGAAACATAAAAATACTGGCAACTTTAAGTTCACTGCCACAGCAGGAAGTGTTTCTGAAATGTGTGTGCCCATCACTGTAACCAAGGGGCATGACCATGTCATCTCTTAGGTTGTCAGAACAGCGTGCTGTGACCTGTGGGTGAGAAAGCGCTGAGCATTTCTTTGCTTTCAGGGACTTGGTTTGGAGACATAAGAGATATCCTGACCCTTTTTAAAAAAGGATTTTCTCATGTTTTTATTTAACATAATAATATTTTCTCTTGTAATATTTTACTGAATAAAGTTGAATTGACTGATCAAATGTGCATTAAGTTTGGGGTAAAGAATGTGAGGTAAAAGAACTCCATGGTTGAGCGTTTTGCAGGACAAAAGAACAATAGCAGCCCTGACCTGGCACCTCAGCTGCTCTGGCCTGAGGGATATCAGTGTGCTGCCTCTGGGCACACAGCCCCTGCTGTGCTGATGCTGTGGAGCACTGAAGCCATCCTCACTGCAGCTTTGCTAATTTGCACCCCATGGCTTTTCCTGGCCACCTGGCGATCAACAACCAGAGAAATGTGAGTGGCTTATGTGATGTATTTTATTAGCGGAGCATAACCTAGTGAATGGCTTTAAGTTCTTAAATTCTCCACAATCACATTCATCTTCTATTGCATTGTTGGCAATTTCTGTTTTTGGAATAATTTCTAAATCTACAAGACAATTCTTGAGAAATCTGAAATTTTCAGTATTAAAATATAAACAAATTTCAGTATAACAATGTCTATGAATTTATTATGAAGCTAACTTGTAACTAGAAAGCTTCAATGTAATCGACATGTCATTCTTCAGTCTCAGCCGGGAGAGTTTCCTGACTGCAGACCCTCATCATCACACCTGGAATAGGACCCTGGTCTCCATCTGGTCCCTGCTCTGGCACTCGCCAATCTGCAGAGGAATACTTAGCTTCTCACCTTACCCCCCGTGTCAGTCTTCGGGCTTCTCCATAGCCCAGTGCAGGTTGCATAAGCAGGCAAGCCAGGAGCTCTCTCCTGCCGTGTGCTCATTGTCCCATTCTGCCTCACCTGTGCTCCAACGGTAGAATCGTTGACTATTTTTCTGTATACCCCTTACGTCTGCCTGAAGAATGGACCCTCCCCGCATCTTCCAACAATGACTTTGGCCCAGGAGTTCCTGCTCATACAAGGTGATTGGCCCCCCAAGGCCTTCTGGAAAAGAGCAGTCCTGCAGAAAGGACTGGTGTGGCTTCAGGTCTCTGCCTCTGTATTTCTCAATGCTTCCTGACAGGGCTGCTTCCCCTCCTCCATTGACCCTATCTCTGCCCTCTTCTGAGCAGGACTAAGAACAGTCTCTGGACTGTGCCACTTGCTCTGCAACCCACCTCCCTTCAAGGAATAAATCCAGAAAAAGAGGACACCAATCCCGGACAATGCCGATCCAGCAGAGGAGCAAGAGATGTGATGGTGATGGTGAAAGGGGTCTTGGTCCAGTGACGGTGCAGGAGCCTGTAGAACTCTGCATACAGGAGAGGGAATCCATTTATTATACTCCGACTCAGTTCTAGAGAGCGTGGTTTAGTGAACATTAATCTGGGCATACAACTGGCTCAGCTGTGGTGTCCCGTGGAAGAGTGAACACCTGAAGTTTTCAGAGTTTCTGGTGAGCCAGGGTATTCATGAAGAGTATTTACCCAAGCTGGGAGTGGGTCTGGGGTTTGTCAAAACCAGAGCTCACAAGAGAAGAGGAAATGGTTTGACAAGAATGGTGCTGCCAAGGGGAATTTTATCGCTGACTTTTCTTGGAAAATCAGAAGGAACAAATGAAATCAAAGTCTGATAATATGGCAGAAAAAAACCTTAAAACTAGCTAAGACACGGTTTACAATTACTTGATAATACTCTTATTTAAAAAGCAAGGAAGGGAGAAGAATCATTTTAAGGAAGGAACGGAGTGAGAGGGAATGAGGGCAAAAAAAGCATTTTCATTTGTTTGCTTTTTGGTTGTTCCCGCCAGCCCCTGGTCCCAAACCCAGGTCCTTGGGATTTACATGGCCCACACCCCAGCTGCCGTTTTAGTGCTTGAGCCACCAGGGATTGCTGCAATACTTTTCTTAGGGCATGATTAAGAACTAGGAAACAAAATCATGCTGACGCTGTATCACTTGGCAAGAAAACGGATGCAAGTCAACAAAACATCCTAGACCAGTGTGGGTAAGTTTATTTGATGGTGGGTATTGAGCTGACATGAATGTAAATTTGCATAATTATCAAAATTGAGGTTAAAAAGTAAGCTCGGTTTATTATATCCATTTATCAGCTTCTAATTTTAATTTGTCAAGATACGCACTATTATAAAATCAACAGTGTTCAAGGGCTCATAGCCAGTTAGAATAGTCCTCTGCCCACCACCCTGTTCCCCAAAACGCATTCAACTCTCACAGCTGTCTTTTCTGTGGCATTTATTTTCCTATTTCTAACTCATTTTCTTACAACATAATTTCTTGATTTATTATTTTAGACGTTTTCTAATGACTTTCTATTATGGGGTGGGGGATCTAGCTCTCAACACAACTCACATGTTCCATTTCTATTCCCCCAACTAGATTTACATCAGAAATTTGCATTAAAGCAATTTGACTATCAAGTTGATCCTGTCTAAATAGGACTCACTTCTGAATACTGATTACAAGTAGTGTATTATGATAGTTTTCTTGAGTAACTTTTGAATTTTCCTAAAGTAAATAATAATTACCCAGTTTAAGAAATTAAGTATATAAATATTGTGAGTTTTTTCCTCCTTGCATTGGTTTTTATTTGTTACCCAACATTTTCCCCAAGGTCAGCTATATCAATCTTATCAGTTTTATTTATTTTTTAAATGATACAGTTTTATTTATTTTTTAATTATTTTGTTGAAGGAATGTTGCATTTTAACATTAACTTGGTTTGAGGTGTACCTGATAGCAAATGTACATCTATATATAGTACGCCAGATTTACCACTCTTTCCTCTTTTCCCTTCACTTTATAATGAATCCCCTTTTTCCTGTTTCCCCCACCCTTCCCCATCTCTTCCTGTACCCTCTGATTTGCCTTTTTTCCCCACTAAACATCTATTTGGATTATTTTTCTCTCTTTTTATAAAAGTCTTATTATTTAATGTGCGTCATCCTTTGCTTTCTCTCTATATACACATCATATGAGTGATATCATATAATATCTGTCTTTCTCTTGGCTTATCTCACTCAGCATAATTCTCTCCAAGTTCATCTATGTTGTTGCTATGTTGTTGCAAATGGCAGGATTTCTTCCTCTTTTGGCCTTCTAGTTTTCCATTGTATATATGTACCACATTTTCCTTATCACTCATCTGTGCATGGGCATCTAGGTAGTTTCCAACTCTCGGTTAGTGTAAATAATGCTGTGATGAACATGGGGTGAATATATCACTTCGAATAAGTGTTGTGTTTTTAGGGTAAATACCCAGTAGAGGAATAAATGAATCATACGGAATTTCCATTATGAATTCTTTAAGGAATCTCCATACTGCTTTCCAGAATGGTTGCACCATTGAACACTCCCACCACTGAACAGTGAATAAGAGTTCTCTTTTCTCCACATCCTCTCCAGCACTTGTTTCCTTTTTTTGGATAATAACCTTTCTCACAGGTGTGAGGTTACACCTCATTGGTTTGCTGATTCCAAAACCAGATAAAGACAATACCGAAAAAATTGAAGACCACTATCTGATGAATATTGATGAAAAAATTCTCAACAAAATACTAGCAAACTAATTCAACAGCATAATAAATCATACACCATGATCAAGCAAGTGGGATTTATTCCAGGGATGCAAGGATGGTTCAACATATGAAAATCAATAAGTGTGATACACTACATCAACTAAAAAAGGACAAAAACCACATGATCATTTCAATAGATGCAGAAATTGCATTCAATAAGCTTCAACACCCTTTTATGTTTGAAACCCTCCAAAAATAGGTATAGAAGAAATGTACTTCAAGGCTATCTATGACAAACCCACAGCCAACATTGTACTCACTTGGGAGAAAAACCCTCCAAGATCAGGAACAAGTCAAGGATGCCCACTCTCACCACTGCTAATACAGTACTATAGGTGCTGGCCAATTCAGTCAGATAAAGAGATATAAAAGGTATCCAAATAGAAAAGGAAGAAGTGAAAATAATCACTATTTGCAGATGACATGATAATAATTACAGAGAACTCCGGAGACCCAAGTAAAAAGCTGCTAGAAATAATACAGTGAAGTGGCAGGCTAAAAAATTAATATCAAAAAAATCAGTTGTATTTTTGTATGCTAATAAAGAAAATGCAGAAAAAGAACTCAAGAAAATACCATTTACAACTGCATCCGTTTTTTGTTTGTTATTTTTTTTTAAGGAAAGGTACAGGCAGGAATCAAGGTGAGTAGGCAGACAGGCAGGAAGAAGCATCTTTATTTTTTATTTTTGTATATGGTTGTCTACAATGGTCAACCCCCCACCCCCAACCCCTGGCCCAGGGGTATATGCTTGCTCCTTTGGAGGCAATTGACTTAACTGCTACTCTACCAGGGTGCCCTGAGTCTTAACAATTTTATCTTTTTCCTGGAGACTCTCCCAGTCCTCTGGCCTCTGTCCCTGTGCAGACTGGTCACTTTCTTGTCTATTGATTGTCGCCTTCCAGTGCATTTCCATGACTTGTGTGTTGGTGTCTAAGATTCCTACTTTCCGCATTCTTGACCCATATTCTTGTTTTAACAGAATGTATCCCTCAGGAACTCTGTTGGAATTTTGTTAGTTTTTATATATCTGATAATGTCTTCATTCTACCTGTACTAAATTTTTATACTTATATACAGGGCTGGGTGTTTAACTGTATCTCATCAGACTTCTGAGATCCTGCGCAGTCTTATTTTTGTCCCTATAGTTGATGTTGAGAAATCTGGGGCAATTCTGATTTATCTTTAAATATGTCTCTCTGGACACATTTAGGACTTTTTCTTTATGTTCATAAATGTTATAATGTACTTAACCCTTCCAACCTAGAAACTTGTCTTTAAGAGCCAGGAAGTGAACCTTCTGTTATATATCATGATAGTCTTCATCATTTTAGTTTCCTGATCACTTTTTCTGAAGCTTTAATGAATCACCTATTGAATCTGAAACTTGTTGAAGTGTTATTTTGATATACTCTTCTTTTTATTTTTAAATACGGTATTCTGGTCTCCTCTAATACATGTTTGTTTGTTTTTTAAAGGAAAGGTACAGACAAGAATAAAGGTGAGTAAGGAGGCAAGCAAAGGCAGGAAGAGAGAGGCGGGAGAAGTACTTTATTTTTATTTAGTTGTTCATCTTGGTTGTTCTCCCCGACCCCTGGTCTCAAACTTGTGTCCTTGAGTGTATGTGGACTGCATCTGGTGGGCTTATCTGCTAGGCTACCAGGGTGCTAGCATCTCTTATACGGATACTGGTCATAGAGGATGTAGGGCCCACCCTCATGTATGACTTCATTTAACAAGTGACATCTTCAAAGACCCTGTTTCCAAATAAAATTATATTCTGAGGTTCTAGGAGAGACGTGCATTTGGCAAGGAGGACACTATTCAACCTAGTCCAGTAGCTTAAATAGGTTAAGAGTATATTCATCCCTTGCAGAAAATTTCTGAGGTCAGTGGTCCAGGGACCTCCAGGAGGAGGTGTGTTTTTCTGCTTAACATGGTGGTGGGCAGAACTTAGCCAAATACGTAACTACTGCCAACTAGTTCCCAGATGACAGCTTTTTTTGTCCTGCTCAAACTTGGAAGTTCCCTTTCTGAACAGAAGAGGTTGAATGAATATTAATTAGCTGGCCGCCAGCCATCTCCCACAGTCAGGGAGGCTTGGCTTCATCCCATAATATGTACAGAAAGTAGCTTCTTAAATGAAAATCTCCAAAAGTTCTTGTGCTTGTTAAATGATTCTCCAAATATCTGATGTTCTCTCTGAAAAAAGTGATGATGTTTGTGGGAATCAGAGAAGGCTAAAGAACTCCTGAATAGGTTTTTTTTTTAGTGAAATTCAGAGCCACTGCATGACTCAGAAACTCTAGAGCAGCTCTGACAGCTAACATCTACTCCCTTGCAAGGACAACACAAGGGTAGCTCTGTAGCTGAGTCCCAGTCTCCCACCTCCTGCCCCGGGACGCGCTGGTTCATCGGCCCCTGTGTCCCTTGCCTGCCTGCGCCCTGCTGCTCTGCCAAGTGCATTCACACCCACACCCCTTCCCATGAGGTGCTGGTCAGCAGGCAAAGATGTGAAGAGATGGGGTTTCTGCAGCCATCTAATAGATCTAGATGTTACTGGAGATGGCCATTTTTGGTGAAGATACTCAGTTTATTAGCAAAAAACCCATTAGCTCTGTAGGAGGCCAAAGAGTGGCCAGGATGGAGGAGGCATGTCTCCCTTCCCATCACCTCACATCTCTCTGGTCCGGTGAGTCAGCATCTGCGCTGACTCATGTCTCTGACTCACTGAGCTCTCTCTGTCACTCTATTATTAATGTTTCTGTGAGGTAAGCTCCCTGGTAACGAAGCGCATCCTTTCTGCGACTTCTCACATTTCTGTCCTTTTCAGTCTTCACAGCGTCAACAGCTGTCACTGCCCAGCCCATTACCAAGGCTCCCGGAGAAAAGGCTGAGTCAGTTCTCAGCTGAGTGCAGAATTAGGGGGCAGAGGAACTGCGACAGGAGGATGGAAACTGCCTGGAACTTCTTACCCATCACTCCGTGCCCTGAAGGATCCCTTAACTGCAAGTCTGACAGCCCAAATGGCAGGGCCCACAAGGACCTTTGCTTACAAGCTTAGAGCCAAAGAATCTCATCCCTTCCTTGAGGATATGAAAACAATCGTCACCTTTGTTGAGTCTTTAAACGCAGCTTCTGTAGACTCACTGATGGATCCTTTCAAATCTCAGCATGCGTTCACTTCAAGAACAAGGGGGCTGTGTGATTTCCACATTTTCTACAGCTCGCCAGTTGCATTATTTTTATAACAGTGACTGCAGGAACGAAGCCAACGTGTTTGCTCTAATCACACAGAAATAAGCCTTCCTCCCCACATGTCCTGTTAGGTTTCCCACAGGCACCCACACACCCCTCCTTCGAACAGCCAGTCCTTACCTGCTGATGCCCACCCCTCACAGACCTAGAAGCTGTCTCCAGGGTGCTGAAATAAGCTTCCGGTGCTGCATCAGAGCCACTGAGTTCCTTAGTGTTGAGATAGCTCATCTCCCTGGGCTTAAAGGGACACGACTGGAGGAAGACGTTGAACTTCTTTTTTGAAACAAGGGAATTTGGAAATATCAGGCGAGTAGAAAACAGAGCTATAATGTGCTTTTTCTGGTGTTAAAAGCTGCTATCTTTCCACTTATCTACATAAAGTCATCATTAGAGACAAATTATGTCATGTACTTGTTGACTGGGGTAGGTTGAAAAAAGTTTCAGGGAAGTTATATACTTTTGTACCAGTTAGCTACTAACAAAGTTTTACGTGGTACTTGCCATACCATTAGGCACTGTGGGAAATTTAAAATATACATCTACCTGGTGTCCCCAAATCATGTTGAAAAAGACACAAGTATGGTTCTGAAATATGTATTCAGTAATTCGAGTAAACAGATGAAAGCCTGAAACACACATTCATAGCTTTGAAAAATATGTTAATTTTCATCTTTCTTTTTTTGGCTCTTAGACTCATGTAAAACAAAACATTCCAAGGCATGAACCCTTTCCTGAAGTCACTGAAGAGCCTCATACACCTGAAAACCTCAGATTCCTGCAGGTCCTTGAAAGGCAAGTAGACTCTCCCTGTCCAGCCACACCTGGATGGACTTGGTGCTTGTTCCCAGGCCTCAGCCCAGCCAGCCAAGGCCGGACCACCAAGTGTCCGGCCAGATAGCAAAGCGGCAGCATTGAACTTATCCCCAGGACAGTGTGTCAGTTGGAACTTCAGGTTCATCTTGGGAATCCAAAATAGTTCATTTCAGTCAAAGGTTTTAACATCCTTAGTCAATCATTGGCGCTGATCTAAAGCACTTGCTTTGAGTGTGTTGCAAGACCTGAGGCCCGAGGAAACATCGTGCCCTCAGGGAACCCTTCTACCCAGGTGGAGCACCCCTTCTGACCTGCTTTCTGGGCCTACCCTTCTTTGCCCTGTTCTAGGAAACACACTTGCTGCTTCCCTCCAGCTATAATCAGGACCAAGTTATTACTGTCTCACAAGATCAAAGAGTCTTTGGGGGCAAGCCTTGGCTTCCCTGGTAAAAGGGGATGGAGCTGGTGACACGTCTTTGTACCAGTTCAGCTGTGGAAAACATGGACCGGTGGTCAGGGTGTGAGCAGCATGCCCATGGGTGCCAGCCTGTGAACAAAACACCGGGTTTGTGGCTTCCGCGACTCGTGGGCAGACTGCCCCTAAATGCGGCCAAATGCACTGAAAAAAAGCTGCTCCCAGGAACAAGATGTGAAATTGCTTACCTGAGGGGTGGGGGAGGCGGCAAGGACCCTGCTGTCTGAGGCTGGAAAATGAGCAACTGATTATTAGAGGGTAAGTAATCAGTGACATGGTCACCTGTGGAGAGACCCAGAGAGTAAGGCTATGACACAAAGGGAAATAGTAGAAAAATGGAGATGGTTGATTTATTGCGTGAGGTCTTTCTGCCCTTGGCTTACAGCCTAAACTGACGGAGGAGGACTGTGATGTCGGGGAAAGGCCGCTTAGTGGCCCTACCTGGCTCCCGTGGGCCAGGAGAACAGATGCACACCTCCATGTTTGAGGTCGGATTCTCTGTCCTGCTTCCTTTTTCCCTTCGGTTGTTTGACTTCCATCAGGATAACTGGAGTGAAGCTGAGTCAGACAAAGATGGGCAAGGCCCCAAGGCCAGCCTCCTGGCTGCATTAGTGAGCCCGATGACAGGACTCACAAGCCCTTTGCCAGCGCTGCTTGAAGCTGGAATCGAACAGAATAAATAGACCAGGGACACTGTGTTTTGGAGGCAAGTTTATTGTGGAAGAAGCCCTAAGCCTGGCTGCAGCAGTGTATGCCCAGTCAACCCCCATGAACCCCATCGAGGGGTCTCCTGCCCTGCTTGGTTATCCCAGATCCCAGAGGAAAAAGTCAGGAACTGAGGAGGCTCATGCCAGTGCCAGCAGGAGGATGCTGTCCTGTCCTGGACAGGGGTGATTGACTTCTACCATCTATAGCCTGACGGGCAGTTTTAGGGCAGTTGCCCTGGTCCTTCTCCAGCCTGTTTATTTGTGTCTGTCTGTCTGTCTGCTGTAATTGGTTGGAATGTGAGTAGCTGCTCAGTACATAGGTCCAATGAGGGGGTGTGGTGACTGGTACGACTTCAGACAGGTTCCTATGCCCTTGGGGTGGGGGGTGTATTCTCTGTAAAGCAGTGCATTTGATATAGCCCAAGTCCAGAGGGGCAGACGGGGGCAGACTTGCTAGGCCCCATTCCCATTCATGTTTTTGGAAACAGGAAATATTCTTTCCCAGCGCCTCTTGTAGTTAATCAATAAGATACAAGCAGACATCTACTAAGGGGTGGGATAGGGAGGGTATTTCTGGGAATACTTACCTTTTCAAATAAAAGAGACATCCGAGTGTTTCCATGCCCCAAGTATAGACGTGATGTCTGCCACTGCAGCGGCTATGTGTGACCCTAAGGAAATGGGCAAGTGAACTACGTAGAGGCTGTCACTGAGCCAGGACTAACTACTGCTGCCTCCAGACTTGTTATGGGGGACATGTTTGTCTTTCCGACAATTTGTTTATGCCTCTTATTCAGGTTTTAGTTGCATGTAGGTAAAAGCTTGTCTAACGGATACAGGCACACCAAGTGATAAGATTGAGAATTGACCTCATCAGCAAAGACAAAGAGGGGAGGCTGAAGAACCTTCCTTAGTCAGGACCGGTTTCATGTGATAGTATATTTATCTTCCTCTGGGGTCAGATTTGGGATGATATAGGAAGATCTCTTAACAATTGTTCACTCAGTCTGGTGTTAGTGCCAGAAATTCTACATGAGACACACACACACACACACACACACACACACACCCCCACCCCCTAGCAGCCTGGGGTCAGGGTGATGGTACTTGGTTAGTCTGGACTATAGTTTAGTCCATTGCTGATCCGAGAGCCCAGAGTCTATGCCTATTTCGAATAGTTTTCACTTTCAGAACATTATTCCCAATAATCCAATTTCACTTTGTAGTCTAAGTTATTTTCCTGTCTTAGCTTTTCAGTTCTGATGATTTTTAAAAAAGTGTATTTCTCCTTGTATCACTGACAACCCACTCCTTCCCATCATCATTGCCTTTTCTAACCTAACACCCCACCCCCGCCCATTATTGGGAGCCTCATTCTGTTTCGGGACAAATGTAACTCCCGCTAAACCATTTGTGATGACTCTGTGGGTGGCCAGGAGAAGGAGGGGGACCTGGCATAGGAGTCCGGCATGTCCTGTGGAGGTGGGACAGCTGGGCTGCTGTGGGCAGGGAGGGGTTGTTACCGCTCAGTTAGCCCAATACCCATTGTTTCTAGGGAGGGCAAGGGCTTCTTTCTCTGAACAGGAGTGAACCCTGTGGAATAAAACCTACAACCCTATGACTCCTGCACCCTCACCTTTGTCTTTGGACCTGACTCCGGCAAACCCTTCTCATTTCACTGTCTGGTCAGCGTGGTCGAGGAAGGGCCTTTTCCTGATTCTAGGCTCTCTGTTAGAAGAAGAGCTGTGCTAGATTGACCTTGACTTAGGCTGGAGAGATAGCAATGATTTTTTTTTAAAGACAGGAAGGCAGAGGAGGAAGAAGCATTAGGAAAGGAAGGAGGGATGGTGGAAGGGAGGGAGGGAAGGAAGGAAGCACTTTTATTTATCTATTTATTTTGGTTTTCCGTGCTGCTCCAGCCCCCGCTTGCAAACTCAGGTCCTTGGGCATTGCATGGTCTATGGCCTGTATGGCCTGAGCCCCCGGGATGTGTCAGGTAGTGACTTCTTTGACCCTGGAATTAATTAGAAATTAATAATAATTAATAGGATTACACCAGCTAGGCTTCCTTCATGTCAGTGCTGGAAGCCCTTCAAGATCCTTCAGTCACAGCGGAGTTCAGGCAGCTGAGGCTCAGGGGCAGGAGGGCGGGTCCAGGTCAGCATGTTAGTTGACAGGAGTCACCGCTGGAATGTGGCCTCTGACTCCAGCCCTGCCGACTGGTGATGTAGCTGCCCTTCTGCTTGGTCCACAGACCCTCAGTCGCAGTAAAAATGTGTGTTCTTGTAACATTAGCTTTTGACATTTCTGTTTTTAAGCAATCTTCTGTTTGCTCCTTACGTTCATTCAGTCAACAACGACTCCTGTCCCCATTTTATGGATGTGGAGACAGAGGCAGAGGAGGAAGTGACCACGGGGTGACAAGAGCCAGCAGGGGACTCCATCATTTGTCTTCCAGTCTGTCCTCACTGGCCTGGCTCTCATGGTGTGGCCTGCCTCCGTATCACAGTGTCCCTATTACAGGGGTAGTGAAACCCCACAACCAAGCACTACCTTTGTTTTGGGAAGAGATTGTGGAATGACTCTGGAATCTCTGCGACCTTCCATGTTCCTCTCGGGATGGCAGTCTGCCCCCAGGACCATGCTGGCAGACAGCGCCCCCCGCCACGGCCTGGGGAGAGTCCTCAGTCCTGAACAGACCAGGAAGACTGAAGCCACTGAGACTGAAGAGCCCTCCTGTCAGGAAGCCAAACCCCAAGGACATAGCATCCTGCCCACAGACAATGACAGGAGGAGAGGACATAGCTCCCCAGGGACAGGGTGTGGAGGTGGGACAGGGAGCTGGCCTGCATTTAAGCCGAGCAACCAGGCCAGGTCACCTCCCAGCAGAGGCTGGCTTTGTCTCATGAAATGGGGTGGAAGCTTGTCTCTGCTTGAATCGAAACTTGTCAGGATGGGGTGTGTCCTTGTGGCTCAGGCTGCTGAGACGCTGGTGTGTGGACCGCACAAAGCCCAAGAACCAGGGTTTGAGACTCAGGGATGGGGGTGAAACTCAAGATAAACAAATAAATTAATAAAGATGCTTCCTCCTCTTTTTCTTTCCCTCCTCCTCCCTCCTTTTTCCTACCTTCCTCTACTTCTTCCCTTCCTTCCTTCAATGCTTCTTCCTCCTGTCCCTTTTTTGACGCCTTTCTTTCAAAAAAAAAAAAAAAAAAGCAACAAACAAACAAATACTTGTCAGAGTGTGCTGAAAAAAATATGAAGACTTTGGAACCAAAAAAAAAAAAAATAGAATCAAAAGTCTGGTTGTATATTTGACGGGGACTGACTACCGTGTAGGCTCTCTCAGGGCTCTGCGGTCCCAACAGCTCCGTCTTCCAGGCACCCGTCCTCGGGCTCAGTGAACTTAAAGGCCCGCGTGGAATCACTTGGACGTCACTCCAGTTACCATTTCCTTCAGGAGAAGGGGGTGAGTGTCCCCAAGTAGCAGGGAGCTAGGCAGCCCCAGGGCCCAGGTCTTCCAACTGCTTGGTGTTTATGAAGTTCAAGGGCAGTTGAACTAAAAGCACAATGGTTCCCTCTTTCCATCAGGACAGTAATCCAAGATTTGAAAGGAATCCGTCATCCGGGGACTAAATCCTGATTTCTTTGCACTGGCAGGAGAGGATAATGACTTACATCCTGATGTGGTTGGGGCTGTCCATCAAGTGGAGTTCAAAGAGGAGGTTTATTAGGAGGGAAGGAGTGTCTCTGAGAAGCCTCCATTAGCCGACCAGACTGACTTCCAGGGCACTGGGGAGCCCACGCCCTCACTGCAAGCTGCCGATCCCCCATCCACAAACCTGTGACCAATGAATGTCCCTTTTTTTCAGTCAAGAAGTCGTTCTCTAATGGGCAGGATTCTGGCCACCATGTTCCCAGGTCTGGCCCATCTTTCCTCAGTTATCAAGCATTCATCTTGATCCTGGCTTAAAGGGAGCTGAAGCTTTAACCAAGATCCCAAAGCAGCTGACATGGAGACAGTAGCTCATGGAGGCTGAGTCCTTTCAGCAGTTTCCTCCAGCTGAGCTCAGAGGAAGGGGTCAGCATTGAGAGCATGAGAAGGAGTCACCCCGTGCTGGAGGGGCCCACATGGCATGGAATTGTTTTTTAAAGGAAAGATGCAAGCAGGAATGAAGGTGAGTAGGCAGGCAGGCAGAAAGAAGCACTTGTTTTATTTTGATTTAGTTGTTCACACTGGTTGCTTCCCCCTGGACCCAGGACTCAAACACAGGGGTGTGTGGCCTGTGTCGCTGCTACTCACCAGGGCACACCAAAAATTTTCTTTTAAAGGAAAAGTACAGGCAGGAATGAAGGCAAGCAGAGGCAGGCAGGCAGGCAGAGAGGGGAGGAAAAACATTTGCTTATTTAGTTGCTCATATTGGTTAAACCTACCCCATCCCACCCTACCCCGTACTGGACCCCAGGACATGAACCCAGATCCTTGGGCTTTATGTGGACTGCACCTGAGTCACCGGGGCACTCCACTAAGCATCTTTAATTATTTAAAACATTTTTTTTTAACTTTTAATTTTGAATTTCAGGCTTAAAACATTGCCAAGAATACAAAGAATTCTCATAGACCCTTCATTCCAGATCCCCCCCTCCCAATGTTAAATAACCGTGGCGCCGTTATCAACATTTGGAAATTAACATTGGTACAGAACTACTCAAATTTCATCAACTGTTGTATTAATGTCCCTTTTGTGTAATAAAGAATCATGTATCCCTTTTTTATTTTTTACAGGAAAGGTGTAAGCAGGAATGAAGGTGAGCAGAGGCAAGCAGTCAGGCAGAAAAAGGAGGAAGAAGCATTTGTTTATTTTATTTATTGTGCATCTAGGTTGTCCCCTGAGCCCCAGGACATGAACCCTGGTCCTTGGGATGTTTGTGGACTATACTGGCTGGACATGGCAGACCAAACAGCTATTCCTCCAAGGTACCCCTTTTTAGTTTCCTTTGATCTGGAAAATTGCCTCCGTTTTCTTTGTCTTTTAGGACTTGGGCGATTTTAAAGAATGCCCCTCATTTTAGGTGTATCATGTTTCATCTGATGACAGGGCAGGAACTCGATGGTGTGATATGTCCTCTCTGTGCAGTGCAGTTGGCTACATGGTGTAGATTGGGCCCATTACTGGCATATTAACTTTGATCAGGTGGTCAAGTGGCTGCCAGGACCTATAAAGTTACCATTTCCCTTGCAATTAATAGTTTTTGTGTGAGACAGACTTTGAGACCATCAAATTCTCACTGCACCTTTGCTCACTAATTTTAGCATCCGTCGACAGGTCTTCTGTGAAACCACTCTCCCTGGGGTGTTCGCCAGTGGTGGTTTTTTATTCTAGTTCCATGAATCCTACTACAGTTTTAGCTAGATTCTGATAATTTTTATCAATTCTAAAACTGGTGAGGAAAAGTAGTCCTTCCTCCCCCGTCCATTCATTTTCTCTATATCAGCGTGGACTCCGGGATTCTGCCTTTACTCCATGGGTTACATCCTCGACTGTGCCTTCTCTTGTTGCTCACATTGGCCCTGAGTCAGTGGCCCCATGTCTCTGGATATGTCCCTGTTATTCCTTGGTGCCTCTGCAAAATGATTACTTATTTTCTGTTTCTGGGGATGTTGCAGGCTCATCTTGTACTCTCCTGCTCCCACCCTCTAAGGCTCTTGGTCTCTTTTAATTGAAGAATAGTATTTAGAAACCAAGATCTGTGAGTCGGCTCTGCCCATATAATTGCTTTTTTTGTTGTTGTTGCTTTATTTTATTCTTAAAATGTTATTGAAGGAATACTGCATCTAACATTTCTGGGTTTCAGGTGAGCATCTCTGTAAATTAGTATCTGTGTATAATAATGAAGTTCACTCCCACCAGTCTAGCTCTTCTTTCACCATATAATTCATCCCTTTACCTAAATTTTGTGCCCCCCCATACTTGCTTTTAATGTGTGTATTATTGTGATCATTAATCCTTTCCTAGTCACGCATGCGCGCACACATGGACTCTCATTTGGGTAAGCGCTCTTCCCGCGCCTCGACTGCTCTTGCCCCTCCGGACCCCCTGGACCTCACCCCTACATTTCCTGGGCCAGCCCAGGTGCTCCAGTCCAAGCCCTCCCAGGCCTCCCATAGCTTCTCTCCTGGGGACCTTCCCACCCACTATGTGGGGACCGTGAAAGAGCTCCCCCTAACTCCAGTTATAATAATTACTGTTGTTATGACTGGAAACTTGTGCTGCAGGCAAACAAGACCACTAAGGCCCCACAGCAATCCATGAAGAACATATTCTCCCCATTTCACAGACAAAGCATTGAGGTTCCAGTCGAGTGACCACAGTGTGTTGGAAGTGACACAGAAAGTGTTACAGGGGTCCTCACCCCAGCTGGCTTTTTGCACACACCTGTAGCTATATACCTGCCTCCTGGCAGATACCTGGAAGCTGTGACACTCCCAGCAGCAGGTGCTGGGCTTTTAACACCTGGGACACATGGTGGAGGGCATGAGATCAAAATCAGGCAGTGGGCATGGCCCCTGACTCTCCATGCTCAGCTTTGACCAAGCTGTGGGCTCTCAGTACTTGGGGCCCTGCTCGTTGACCCCCCCGACTCACACCCCTGCCCTCCTCTCTTTCCCTCTGTGTCCTGACCCCAACAGGCTCTAGCTGCCTCTTGTGGTTGGAGCTCCTTCACTGGAGACAAAACTTCTGTTCATGACCAGGGAGGATGGAATGGGTTCCAGCCCTCCCTGCGTGAGTGTGGCCCTCCCTTGGACACAGCTCAGTCTGGAGACTGAAGCAGACATGGAGCAGGAGACTTTTCTCCTGCACATCCTGTCCCAGAACCTGGGTGCCAAGGCTGGGGGGGTCACAGATGCAGGAAGAAGGCAGTAGAAGGTGCTCCAGTGGTCTGGTTCCTCCTGTCCCGTACCCAGCTGAGTGCGCCTTCCTCTCGAGGCTGCCAGCGCACTCTGGAGCAAGGAGGACCAACAACAGCCTCCCCACCCCAACCTAGCAGAAATGCACATTCTTGGACACTTGACTTAAAGAATCAAAAACTGGAACTTGGCCCAACCATCTGCTTACCAGCCCTCCAACCTCTCCTTGTGAGTTTGAGGACCTGTCCTAGTTCCTAGGTTGACCCAATTATGGAAGGTGACAGTTCTGCAGTGATGATGAATGGGCCCTGGAGGGAGACTTGGGCCTGTGAGGCCTGTCCTTTTCTCAGGATTCCAGCAATTAGGCTGGACTTAGAAGGGAGGGAGGGATGGAAGGTAAGAGGGAGGAAGAACTTTTATTCCTTTATTTATTTTGGTTGTGCCCCACCCCTGGCCCTAGATCTCGAACCTGGGTCCCTGTGCTTTATGTATTCCACATCCCAGCCTCCAGCTTAACGCCTGAGTCACCAGGGCACTAGGCTAGATTTATCAAACACTTTGATGTGTTAAGAGCGCATTAGGAGAGGTGCATGTTCAGATCATAGTCCGTTTAACCCAGAACAGAAACTGATAGTTTGGTTGAATAAAGACGAAGTGACTTCCATCAGTGACTCATACTATATTGTTGACAGGGCGGGAAATACTATCCGCATTTAAAATGACTTCACATCCTCTTCTCCATGTCTGCAAACTAGCGGGGCATGTCACCACCCCAACTGTAAATCCAGCCCTCCACGGCCCCTTGTCTCTCGTGAGTTTGCCTCAGCTGTTTCCTCCCCCTGCAAGGCAGGCCCTCGGTTATTAAACCCGGACTGCTTCCTGCTCAGCCTCTGAATGGCAAAGGATCAGCGTTCCAGGGTCATTCCACAGCAACAAAACCTGAGAGTGCTGCTCTCTGACACGGAACAGAAACAAGGCTAAGCGGAGACCCCCTGCTCTTTTTTCTACAGAGGACTGAATAGCCGCAAATAGAGCTCAGAGGACATGGCTCTGAACTGGTTTGACTCATATGACTTCTGATAGAAACATGGGGGGTTTGCACACTGACACTCATTCCTGCAGCGTGGCCAGGCCCAGCTGTGTGTTCTGTAATTCGACTCCTTTCTGACCTGACCCGAGTCTGTGCAGACCCTACAGGTGAAGGGCTCCTTCCAACAGGATCGCCCCATTTCAGGTCCAGTCACAAGTGATGGGAGCCTAGGTCCCCACTCGCTGACCAACTTGGCTACAAAGTCAGGTGTAATTTGCTGCAACAGTGCACAGAACTCAGAAAAGGGCGATGATCAGGTTATGGAGGGTAGAACTGAGCACAGGATGAGGAGCCGGGTCAGAGGCGAAGGGTACAGACTCACCCACCCCACCCCACCCTCTGCGGTCAGCCACCCCCAGCACCACGAGATGCTTATCACCTGAAGCGCTCTTAGGTGGTGTTTAGGGTTTTCTGAGCTGTCCTCACCAACTGATTACATGATGAAGATGAATCCCAGGCTTCATCCAGCACCCCCAACTCCTGCAGCTATTGGGGGGTGGGGTGGCCGAAAGGCCACCCTCTGGTCAACCTCATATTTCTGGCCATTGACCCCACCCTAAAGCTCTCCAGTCCCCTCCAGTCCTCCCTTGCAGGAGACACCACTCCAGAGTCCAAGGGTTTCAGAAGCTGTGTTCCACGACAAAGACCAAATATATAGTTATCACTCCAGAAGTCAGCAGTGGAGTCTACAGGACAGTCAAGGGTCACCAGGAGGAAGAAGTGCCCATCCCCCTTCAAGGGCGTGTCCCCTCTCCACTCCCACTGGGGCTTGCAGGTCAAAGTGTGCCTTTTCTCTGCCTGGGATCAAATTTGCCTGCTGAGAGGTAACTAAGTCCGAGGAAAGTCCACGCCCACCTGTTAGGGTGCCGGCCAGGGAACAGACTCACGGCTTCACATCCAATGTCCCTGCTTCCTGCTCCTCTCACACAGGCTGACACCCACACCCACAAGGCAGTGGCCCCAAACTGGAGCCTCGGGACAGAGTCCCAGGGTTCCTTTTCCCAGGCATCAGCTCCTTCCAAAGTGGGGAGGAGTTGGACTGTCGCCCATAAACATATAGAAGAGCAAAAGCTATGATTAAGAAAATGCTCAAATAAAAACAAACCAATGGTTGCAAGTTTTTCATGGTTGGATTTCCTCACCACGTGGAAAATGGGCCGATTTGATTGTTTAAATGCTAGGTCA
>RJWH01003934.1:0-19794 GCA_004363575.1 Solenodon paradoxus
GAGACATCGATGTCGGCCTTGGGCAGGTTCACGTCCACTTCCGGGCCCTCTGCTTTGAAGCCCGGCATGCTGAACTTGGGCATCTTCATCTTGGGCATCTTCAGGTGCCAGTCTGGGCCCTGTACGTCCACCTCTGGTGTTTTAATATCAACCTTGGGTCCTCTGATGTCCACCTCTGGAACTTTCATCTCACCTTCTATTTTTGGTGCAGAGATATCCAAATTTCCTTTCATTTTAGGTCCTTTAAGATCCATATCTACATCTGGCAGAGACATCTTTGGAGTTTTGAATTGCATCTCAGGCATCTTGAACGTGGGACCTTTCAATTTCCCTTCTGGTCCTTCAAGACTCAATACTGGAGCAGAAATATCTAACTTGGGAGCAGAAATGTCCACGTCAGCCTGGGGAAGGTTCACATCCACTTCTGGGCTCTCTCCTTTGAGGCTGGGCATGCTGAACTTGGGCATCTTCATCTTTGGCATCTTCAGGTTCCATTCAGGACCATGAACTTCAACATCTGGGGCAGTGACATCTACTTTAGGTCCTTTAAGTTCCCCTTCCAACTTTGGCACTGTAACGTCATATTCTCCCTTCACCTTGGGACCTTTCAGCTGTAAATCAATGTCAGGCATGGAGATCTTGGGAGCCTTGATGTTCATCTCAGGCATCTTGAATTTAGGACCCTTCAGCTTTCCTTCAGGTCCCTCAATGTTCACATCTGGAGCTTCAATAGCCACCTGGGGTCCTGAGACATTGATGTCGGCCTTCGGAAGGTTCACATCCACATCAGATCCCTCTGCTTTGAAGCCCGGCATGCTGAACTTGGGCATCTTCATCTTGGGCATCTTCAGGTGCCAGTCTGGGCCATGAACGTCCACATCTGGAGTACCGATGTCCACTTTGGCACTTTTAAGCTCAACATCAGGGACTTTAATCTCACCTTCAACTTGTGGCACCGTGACATCATACTCGCCTTTGACTTTAGGACCTTTCAAGTGCAAGTTCACATCAGGCATGGAGATCTTGGGGGATCTGATGTTCATCTCAGGCATCTTAAACTTGGGACCTTTCAGCTTCCCTTCTGGGCCTTCAAGGCTCACATCTGGAGCAGTAATATCCACCTTGGGTCCTGAGACATCAATGTCAGCCTTGGGCAGGTTCACATTCACTTCTGGGCCCTCTGCTTTGACTCCAGGCATGCTGAACTTGGGCATCTTCATTTTGGGCATCTTCAGGTGCCAGTCTGGGCCTTGAACATCCACATCTGGGGCACTGATGTCCACTTGGGGGCCTTTCAGTTCCCCTCCCAGTTTCGGTATGGTTACATCGTACGTGCCCTTCAACTTGGTGCCTTTCAAGTGCAAGTCCACGTCCGGCATGGAGAACTCTGGTGTCTTGACACTCGCTTCAGGCAACTTAATATCAGGACCTTGAAGTTTGGTCCCCGGGCTCTCTATGTTGACATTTGTGGCTTCCACATTGACCTTGGGACCCGAAATACTGACGTCTCCTGTGGGTAGCTTCACGTCTACATCCAGGCCTTCCCCTTTGACTCCTGGAGCACTGAACTTGGGCATTTTCATCTTGGGCATTTTTAAGTGCCACTCTGGGCCGTGGGCTTCCACATCTGGGACACTGACATCCACTTTGGGGCCTTTGACGTCAACTTCAGGGACTTTGACTTTCCCTTCTACATTTGGGAGGCTGACATCGACACCCCCTTTCACTTTCGGTGCAGCCACATTTAAGTCTACCTCTGCCATGGAGATCCTGCAGGCTCCTGCTTTCCCAGAAGGACCACTCAGCTTGGGGCCTGTCATGGTCCCCTCCAGGCTAGGTGTCTCAATGTCTACTTTGGAGCCTTTCACTGTCACTTGAGGGCCTTTGACATCACCTTGCACCCCAAGAGCAGGAATCTTAATATCTCCTTTCAGTTTAGGGGACCCCAGGCTCAGATCCACATCCTGCATGCAGATTTTAGGTTTCTGAATAATCATCTCAGGGCCCTTGACTTTGGCACCCCTCATCTTCCCTTCCAGCCCCCCAGGAGCAACCTCAGGTAGGCTGACCTCTGCAGAGACCCCAGGGAGAGTCACTTCACCCGTCGGCAGTTTTACATCAACGCCAGCTCCCTCTCCCTTAGGACCTGACACAGAGAACTGGGGGACTTTCACCTTGGGCAGACTCAGTTTGCCCCCTGGCCCGTGAACATCAATGCCAGGGGCTCCAACTTCCACACTGGGGCTGGTGATGTTGCCCTTGGTTTGGGGAGTAGAGATGGCCACCCCCATGCTCCCCTGTGGCCTGGCACCTTTCAGGCTGAGGTCACCCTCAAGTGATGGCCCAGTGATCTGGGGGCCCTTAAGCTTCCCCTCTAGCCCCTCCATGTTGGCAGAGGGAGCACTGACTTCTAGGTGAGGGGCCCGGATGTTCCCGCCAATGTTCAAGCCCGGCATGCCACACTCACGCCCCACGGGGAATTCGGGTGCAGAGACCTTCAGTCCCACCTCGGCTGCCTGGCCCTCGGGCCCTCCTGAGACACCAAATTTCGGCATCTTCATGGTGGGGATTTTAACGTTCCCGTTACCGCCACTCTCAAGAGTCGGGCCCTGCACCTCCACTGCCCCACCCCCCAGAGACGATGCGACGTCCGCTCCCGGAACTTGGACCCCTCCTTTGCCACCCAAGTCCAAGCCCTTCGCACAGACACTGACGCCCGGGCTTCCCACCTTTATCCCAGGAACGGTGACCTGCAGCTTCGAGTGGCCCGTCCCTGGGAGCTCTGGTCCCGAAGCAGAAATGGAGCCTGCTTGGGTCAAGTCCACAGCAGAGCCTGTGGCTGCAGGCACTGCCCCCGAGCCCGAGGGTAGGCGGATCACTGTCTTCCCAGGCTGGGTCTCCACGTCCACAGTGGAGATTTCAGTCAGTTCTTGCCGTGGAATCTTGATCTTGAACTCAGGGTTGCTGATGTCGATGTCCTTGGCTCCTTCCCGGCCTGTCACATCCACCGTGTAGGCCGTCACCCTTCTAGTGACCGTAATGGTGCGGCTCTGCGTCTCCCCAAGGTCCCCTTCCATGCCATCCTCCGACCGCAGCCGAGGCTTGATCTTCGTGGTGTAGATACGCTGGTAGTGTTCGTCACCCCCGCTCTGCAGAAAGACATGTCCGGCAGAGGTTGCAGCAAGTCTGCCTGAGCGCCATACGCCCGGTAACAGCCCAGCCGACAACATGGTCGCCTGTTTCCCGAAGACGCTGGGACCACCAGGGAGCCCTGGGGCGGAGGCCCCAACTCAAAGGGGCTGACAGCCACATCACAGGAGGACAACAGAGATGAGGGGGGACTCCAGCAAGCAAAAGACATGGGGAGATGAGGGTGCAGATGCCTGGAAGTCAGGCTGGGGAGCAGGATTTATGATCAACTCAAGATTCAAACCCACCTGTCAAGTCCCAGGATCAC
This sequence comes from Solenodon paradoxus, assembly GCA_004363575.1. Taxonomy (NCBI): domain Eukaryota; kingdom Metazoa; phylum Chordata; class Mammalia; order Eulipotyphla; family Solenodontidae; genus Solenodon; species Solenodon paradoxus. Next base: position 3,458 of record RJWH01003934.1, read on the forward strand.
CACCTCCTGGGAGGGCGACTAGCCCTGTGCTGACTTGAGCCTTCAAGCTCTTAACTCTCAACCCCACCGCTTGTTTGTTTAATCGGAAGGGGACTCCTCCCAGGGACCTTTCTGAAAAGCATGTGTCCAGACTGGTCGTGCTGGGGTTAACACTTTCACTTGTGGACCCATTACTGGTTAAATAAACAAGCCATCAGGAGGAACAGAGGGATGTCCCTCAGGTCCCTCAGGCGTTTTTTGCAGCCCAGTCTCTGACTCACAGGAGTCCAGGCCTCTCGAGGAGGAAAATGGTGTCTGGGAGGCAGAGCAGGCACCTGTGAACTCACTGCTAAGATTCGTGCAAAGCAGCCAGTCTCCTCTGTGCTGTGCATCCGGGCCAGGCAGCGTGAGCCCGTCCCCATGCAGCGGTCCTCCGCGGAGTTGAGTGGGAGACTAAGGGGTAGCCTCAGCCACAGGCCACACACAGGCAGGCCCAGGGCTTTGATCAGAAAGAACGACGACCACACACGAGGCCCAGCAGGCAGACAGAAGCCTCCGGAAGAGGGCAGGGCGGTATGGCCGGGGAGCTAGGTGGACAGGGCCAGCGAGCACTCACCAGAACCACCTCGGGGCTGTGGGAGCCGAAGACCTCGTGGGTCCAGGTGTGGCCTGGCTCGGGGGAGCGGTCACCCTTGCGGTGCAGCTTCAGGCCCACGGCATGGTGCCCCATGGTGTTCAGCAGCTGGGTCACCTCCCCCGACTGCAGGTTGTCAAAGTAGATGGTGGCACCCACAATCTGGTCCCCTGAGCAGGGAGGAGCGAGACACAGGTAAGACCTCGGGGGGCAGAGGAGCCACGCACGGCCGCTTTGCGGGCTGCGCACTCGCGTCTCCTTGCAGCGAGCACAGCTCAAGGCGGGCATGGTGGTGCCCGCTGTACAGACGAGGAAGCCGAGGCTTGGAGAGACCAAGTGACTTGTCCAAAGTGATGGAACTTGCGAGTGGTGGAGTGGGACCCAGCACTGTCTCCACCTCTCCACGGGGCCCTCCCCGCAAAGACCAGGAGGGGCCAGGGCACAGAGTGGGCAGAGCAGGGTCCCAGACAGCCTGATGCCACCAGGGCTGCACACATACCCACTTCTGCCTACCCCCTGCCCCGCCTGCCTCCGCCACCCTCACCCACCCAGCACCCGGCCCGGCCCGGCCCGCGGCGACTCACCCTCCTTGACCACCCCGGTGCGGGCCGCGGGGGAGTTCTGCATCACTTCCTGCACGAAGACACCGTCGTCCCGCTGGGCGATGGTCAGCCCGTGGGAGCCGCTGCCCTGCCAGTTGGGCAGCAGCAGCTCCCGGGTCTCCTCCTCCTTCTCCATCTAGGGCGAAGTTAGGAAAGGGAGCTCAGGATAGCGGGACATGAGGGCATGAGGGGAGGAGCCAGCCAGGAATCCTGGGGGCTGGGACGAGCCTCTGCCTCTGAGGTGACTGGCCCCTCATCCCTCCCATCCTGGGCCCTGCCTCTGATGCCTCCCCAAGCCACCCCCTCCCGGGCCTCCAGCCCCAGACGCCACGGACCTTTTGCAGGACAGGTTCTGAGCGAGTGCCTTGCCAGAAGCCCGCCCCTCCTTCCTCTCTTCTCAGTCGCGCTCTCTCTCGTCAAGAATCTCGGTCACTCAGCCTGGGGAGAAATTCATAATGACACCCGGCCCCAACAATCCACTTGCTCGAAACCCTGACCAGCTGCCCCGCCAGGGTGGCAGGACAGTCTGTGGCCAGGCCCAGCCCAGACCACAGCCCGACCCCTGCAACGATCAGCAGGTCCCCTCAGCCAGGGATCAGGCAAAGGGGCTGCCAGATGCGACTGGATTCAGACCCTGGTTCTGCATCCTGCCAGCTCTGCGCCCCCAGCCCCTGAGCTTCTCTCTGAAAGTGCAGACGATAAAGGGTTTCTGTGAGGTTGGACGGCAGGGAGGGGACGTGTGTGAAAAGTTCTGGCACCCGGGACCTTCCGACACAATTTCCCCTTAGGTTTCATGTACGAGCTTTGTGGGGGAAGGCGCCCATTTTACAGATGGAGCAGAGCCAGAGAGGCCGCTTGGCCCGGGGTTCACGGCAAGAGATCACCTCAGCCTGGGCGCGGAGCTGAGAATGTCTCGCTCTCTGATACCATCTCCAGGTGCAACTTTAACCAGATGACACTCAGAGAGGAAAGACACTGAAAGCAGGAGTGACCAACAGCGACTTTTCTAGCCCAGCCCTCAGGATCCAGGGTGAGGAACCCTCTCTTGCTGGGGGCACCAGAGCCCAGGCAGCATCCGAGCAAAGGAAGTCCCAGCCCCAGGCAGCGCCCAAGCCCGACAAGCTGGCGGACGGCTGAGCTGCCCCAGGGTCGGGAGAGTCAAGCCCCTCCGGCCACCCATGCCAGGCCCTGAGCCAGGCCCCCCAGGAGTGGACACTTCAGGGGCAAGTTCCCCTCCAGACACACGACGAGTTGTCAGCTGCAGAGGCTCCCTCGAAGGGGACACCAGGCAGGACTCTGGATCCAGCCACGGCCCACAGTCACTCACACAACATGGTGGCAGCAGCATCATCCAGAAGCATGTCTGTGACACTGTGTTGGGGGGACGCTCTAAATCGGGGGGACGCTCTAAATCGGGGGGACCTTGCCCAAAGCCCCGCCCTGGAGCTGTTTACATGCAGAAATTAGTCAGCCCGTCCATAAATACACGCATCCCGATGCCTCCTGTCTGTCCAGCTTTGTAAGGACACCACGGAGACAGCAGGAGAGGGGCAGGCAGGGCCACCCGGGGGCGTCCTCTAGGCGATTACCGAATGCACTCCTGCCAGACAAGATTTAAAGACTTAGCTCCCGCCCCAGATAGAAATTATGAGCGAGGTGTTCTGGGTGTGACAACTGTATTCTCAGAATGTTCCAGAAGATGAAATATCAAGAGGGCCTTGAAGGGGCTGGAGTTTGCCTCTGAGGAAGGGATTGTGTCCCTTGGAAACTCAAGGGCACTTCGCAGTTCCAGCGTCAGGCAGATCCCAACAGGGGTGAAGACACCCCCGTTCCCCACCACCTGCAGGCCCTCGGGCAAACTCACACATGTGGTTTGTGAGGTGCCTCCCCGGCGGTGCCGGCCAGGAGGCGGTGGAGCTGCCAGCGCTGAGCAGCCTGCTGGCCCAGGTGTGAGCTGGGGAAAGGCAGGCCAGGGAGGCCACCACGGAAAGTCTCGCTGTTCCTGTCCAAGGCAAACGTCACAGCACAGCCGGACCTCAGCTGCCTTCTCATGAGTCCAGCATGGAGGGGCCAGTTCGGCTGACACGGAGTCAGGCAGGACAGGAAAAGCTACCTGCCCCAGAGCTTCTCAGAAGCGAAGCCACTCCTTGCCCGGGCACCCCCCTCTTCCTGCTCAAGCAGGGCCCTGTTCTCAGCCCAGCACCCTGGTGCTGAGCCAGCAGCCGGGGAGAGGAGAGTGCAGGCCAGCTCACCCTCGCCCACATGGCGGCCCCACCCTCCCTTCTTCCCCAATGAGTCACTGAGGCTGCAGCAGCTCCAGACATGCAAAGGGTCACACCTAAAACCCGACTGACAAAGTGCCTCGTGGGCCAGCGGGGCCGGGGCCGCCTGGAGACAGGCCGTGGGCTTCCCCGCCAGAGCCCTGGGTCAGGAGCCCCAGGAGGCTACGGAGGAGGGGTGCCTTCTTGGAGAAGGGGCCACAGCTGGAATCCTTGAACCAGAGGCTGCAGGTTGGCCTCGGCCTGGCCCCTGCGGGCTTCTCGGCCTGCTCTGGCTCCGGCCTCGCCTCCTGGCACAGCCAAGAAGGATTGCTCTGTCCTCTCCTTTGACCTGGGCCATTCTGGTGCCAGGCACGGCGGTCCTGGTGGGAGATTCAAGGCCACGTGGCAAGGGACTGTTTTCTGCACTTGGTCTCTGTCCTCAGTCTGTCCCCCACCCCCGGGGCCTGTGCCCAGTCCAGAAGCCAGGCTGCCCAGGGCCCTGCTGCTGCCCAAGGGAGGTTCTTTTGGGGGAACTCTGCACATTCGGCCAAGTGTCAGACGCCTCTAGGGTGAGAAGAAACTTAAAACTGTGCTGTCCGGCACGGTAACCGTGTACCTTCAAATGAAGTTGAGTTCGTGAAGCTAACTGTTTAGTCCTTGGGTCGCGCTAACCACACCTCAAGCTGACAGCTCAGCCGGGTCCTGGCCATCAGACGGGACGGCGCAGCGACGGCGAGCTCCGCTGCAGACAGTTCCGCGGGATGGCGAAGTCGAGACCCAGAGAGGACAGAGTGGAGCGCTGGGGCCCCGAACTCAGGTCTGCTAGCTCCCACCCGTAGTCCACCGACCCAGCTCACAGTCTCCCAATTGGGAACACACAAGGCTGCCGTGGGGACCCTCGAAGGCAGAGGGCCACTTGGCAGGCAGACAAGGTGTGAGGTGGGGAGGCCATTCCAGCAGCCTGGCTGAGAGGACTCACGGCTGAGACGTCGAGGGGACAGATGTCACTTGGGCCAGCAGCAGAGAGAACAGAAGGAAGCGGCCCTGCCCATTCAAAACCACAGAGAGGATGTGCAGAGTAGCAGGGCTCTGCCCCTGTCACCTTGGGGTGGGGTGGGACAGGGGGGTTCCAGAGAGACCCCAGAAGCAGACTCCATCCCCTAGGTGGAGGGTCTCTGCCAGGTGTGACCCCCAGAAGAACACCCTTCCCCACCAGCCCCAACCCCAGGAAGCCGTGCCCCTTCTCTGTCTGAAGACAGCCGGGGAGCAGGCCCATCTGGTCCTGCTGTGCCCGCGCCAGCGCTGGCATGGAGACGACAGGACTGAGGCACACACTCCGGGACACAGGCCTCCAGGCCTCAGGGCCGCGCCTGAGGGCACGGTCCACAGCAGAGGTGCACACAGACACCCTGCACAGACCGCACACAGGAGGTGGCACTCCCACCCATGGTGAGGCAGACAAGGAACGCAAGGAACTTGCCGGCCAGCACGGAGCATGCACGCCAGACACTGGCCGGGGACAGCAGTCCCCAGGCCCTGGGGATGACGTGACAAGCTCAGAGTCAGAGCCCTCCATCTGCGAGAGCCCCAAACTCCCTCACCAGGATGAGGGGCTGGAAAGCCAAAGAAACAGGGGACACACCCAGAGGGGTGAGGTCCTCTTGTGAACACTCAGCAAGTGGCAAAGAGGAAGAGAAAGTTCCACAAGGAAAGAAAACCCCAAACGGACAGAAGGGAACTTAACAGAGCTGGGTGCCAGGGACCGTGCTCCCTGCCTGGGGTGTCACTGCCCCTCCAACACCACGGTGTGATCGAGAACTGACATCCCGATAAATAAAGATAAATTATCTTTATCCTGCCCCCCAATTTTTAATTTTGTTTTAAAGGACAGGTGCAGGCAGGAATGAAGGGGAGTAGGCCGACAGGCAGGAAGAGAGGAGGAAGAAGCATTTTATTTTATTTCCATTTTTCAGTTGTTCACACTGGTTGCTTTCCCCCCTGACCCCGGACTCGACCCCAGGGTATGTGGTCTGCGTCTTTTGGAGGCGATTGACCTAACCACTACTCCATCAGGGTGCGCCTCCCCGCCCAAATTTCTAATACAAATCTTTTAAGAGAATTAATGTCCTTATTTTAGATACGTCCAAACAAGCCCCCAAAGTAAAATGGCTTACCCAGGTAGGAGATAGGCCTGAAATGCAAGCTCCTGAGTTCAAGGTCAACAGTGCTCACCAGGTAGAGCGACTAGGGCACAGGTGAAGACACACAGGAGAAATCACAGAAAGAAGCACAGAGAGTAACAGGCAACAGGCCTCCACCTGAGGGGACAGAGTGAGAGCCAGGGAGACCCCTGCAGGAAGGCGAGGCCGCCATGCATGGCTCAGCTCAAGGGAGTTGGATCTGGAAAGAGAGACAGGACCCAAGAAAGGGAGGTGCTAAGCTCAGGGACCCGGGACCGGGGGCAGGAGGCTCACCAGGGGCACTGGCACCAGGCAGTCCCACAAGCACAGGAGGAGGCGTGAGGAGTCACCACCTCCCTTGCCCACCCAGCTTGGGGACAGCACCCAGAATGCGCAGAGCCCCAGGCATCCTGGGGCCCAGGATCTGAGGGGCCTTTTGGTTCTGGAGGCTGGATTCCCAGGTTCAAAAGTCCTGAGCGCCGCAGAATCCAGCTCCCTGCACCCCAGCAGGTCAAAGTCAAGAGAAGCATCCCCTTCTGGGACTTGGCTGGCACCAGGCCACCTCTAGAGACAGACACTGGCAGAGCAAGACCAACATTTCCACTGTCTGGAAAATGGGAACCGAGACCCTCATCCCAGAGGAGGCAGGAGAAATGCAGCTGAGGCCTCTCTTCAGGACCTCAGCCTCCAGTGGGTCCCCAAGTATGCAGCTGCTGCTTCTTGGTAAAAAAAAATGCTCTACTCTGTCTGGGCCAAGCTGCGTGGTGATCTTAAGAGTGTCCGCTGACATCAGGAACTTTTATTTAAGAAAAGGTGCAAACAGAAATGAAGCCAAGTAGGCAGGAGGGAAGAGAGAGGAGGAAGAAGTATCTTTATTTTTTTAATTGATCATTTTGATTGTTCCCACCCGCCCTGGGACATGCACCTGGGTCCTGGGGATGCAGGTGGACTGCACACAGCGGGAGGCAGTGAAGACAACTGGTACTTCATCAGGGCGCGCCCGACATCAGACACTTTTACACTCAGTTGTGAGCAGTACGACCCAAGGGAGCACCTTCACCTTGAATGGGGTGTTTGTGTTTGGGGGAGTGGGATTAGTGGGGAGAACCAGATGAACACACGGCAAGACACAAATGACAAGGCCCCTGAGGAACATCAGAGAAAGACACACAAGGACTCGTGCACTCACCACATGCACCACAGAGACGCACATCGGGCCGCATCCCATTCAGCCCAGTGCAGGCCTGCGGCCCTGGCCTCCACCTGCTCAAACACCTGTCCGGGCAGCCCAGGCCCTGCCATGGAGAACACCGCTCCCTGTCAACCTGGTGCCCAGAGTCTGTGCCTCCCTCTGCTGTGTGTCTGCCTTGCCCCCTTGCTCCTGGGCCACAGAGCCTGCTCTCAACTCCCACCAGGAGGGCGTTTTCCAGCCTCCTTGCTTCCAGCCCCCACTCCCTGTCCCTGCCAGCACACAGAAGCTCTCTGCAGGGCCCCACTGGCCCCGGCTTTCTCAGCCCCTCCCCCGAACCTCCAGTCCAGTGCAGCGGGAGACTCCCTCTTCTCCCTCCTTCTGGTAGGGGCCTGGGCCGCCTTCATTCTCCAGTGGGCAATCCCCACACCTGGCCAGGCAGCCAAGGAAAAGTGGGTCTTTACCTGAACCTGCTGGATGAAGGCACCAACTCTGAGGGTGTGGCCCTGGGGTGGGGGCGGAGAAGGCTCAGTCTGGCCCAGGAGGGACGATTCTAGCCCGGGGGCTACTCCGTCCTCCACCCAGCGGCTGGGTCTTGCTAGTGCAGGGCCCAGGGGCCAGGCTGCTCCACTTAGCCGCCAAAAAGTTGCTGCCCAGCCCCACCAGACCTGAAGCCAGAGCGGCTCCAGGCACTTCCCCTTCCCCTAGAACCTCCGCTCCAGCCCCCAGGGACCCGGCAGGATGCCCCTCCCAGCCGGCTGTGCAGCGCCTGCTCCAAAGGCTGTCCTCACCCTCCTCACCCTCCTCATCCCTCTAGATGCAAACTCCAGGAACCTGTCCACGACAGAGAACTTACTCCATACTTCCCTACAGCCCTTGCAGCTTGTGAGACCTCCACCAACAGGGCACGTCCCCTCGTGTCCCGGCCCTGTAAGCCCCAGACGCAGGCAGAGGTGACAGATGCCGGCCGCCATGCAAAGCCAGAGGGACACCCTCTCCCAGGCAATGATACACACCCCACTGCTGTGACAGGGACTCAAGGCCACAAGCAAACAGTATAACAGCCCTGCTGGGGGAAGGAGGGGGAAACTGAGGCCAGCAGCGAGGAAGATGGTCTTCATCAAAAGTAGAATCTGCACATGCCTACTAAGCCCTGCTAAGAGCCCCCCACGTGTCCCCCTTTGGGCACACCCAGACTAGAAGAAACTGCGTTTGCCCAGGAAGGCCTGGGACCCAGCGATGGTCTCGTGGGAGCCCAAGCAAATAGCAGCTCCAGGCGCCTGGATGAAGCCCGTGGGAGACAAAGAGACTGGCCTCCTGCCCGACCTGATGGAAAAGGCACATTCTAAACCCTCTGCGGCAGTCAGCGCCCTTCCTTAAACCTAGGTGCCCACAGGCACATGGTGAGCCCAGCGCCAGGAGAGAAACTTGGGGGCGTCTGGGAGTGGTGGGGGAGAGGTCCCCCGCAGGAGTGGGACTAGCTCACCCGGTCTGCCTCTCTGCCTGTCCTCAGGCGGTTCCCAAGTTCTGAGACCGGTGTGACCACACCCCAGAATCCCACACACCCCTCTCCGCCCCCACAGCTTGGCCCCAACCCCTCCAACCAGCTCCTCAGGCTCAGGGCCAGCCAGTCAATTCCAAGTTGAGCAAAAGAATCCAGGCTAGTGGTGCCTGGGCACCTCTGCCCAGGGCCTCCCTGGTACTGAGGTGACCCGGGGGAGCCCCAGCCTGTTCCCCACCCTTGACTGATGCTGAGCTAGGTCTGGCTGGTGGAGTCCTCAACTCTGTGGAGTTAGCTCTGCAAGGAGTCGTCTGGACCAGGACCCCTGAATCGCTGCCCTGAGTCTCCGATCAGCAGCATGAAACCCACGTGACTTCTGTGCCCCATGTGTGTCCATGCTCTCTGACCGATGTTTCTACATATAACCTCTTAAGGACTGGCCCCTCAACCCATGTGCTCTGTTGCCCAGCACTCAAGAGCCCAGGCCCTATCCCACCCTCATTCACCCTCAGAGCAAGGGCTACCTCCCTGGGGCTCCCTCCTACTCCCCACTCCCTCAACCATGTGCTGGCCTAGCCCATCATCTCTTTGGGTGCACAGGAGGAAGCTTCCCCATTAGACTGCAGAAAGGAAGTGAGTGCCACACCCAGCCCCAGGGGTTTCCCTCTTGGGGGCAGGGAAGAGAAAGGGGTGATGCAGAATCCATGCCCATGTGATATCCTGGATGGGTGTGGAGGCCCTAAGATGCCTTCCAAGCCATCATGAATGTCTCACTTCTCCCCCAGCCCCTCACCTTCACCTATTAACTACCGCCCGCAGGGGTCACCAGCATCACAACATCCTACAAAGTCCCACAACCCCTGTCACATGCAATCACAGGCAATAAGAGGAAACTGCTTCCAAAGAAAATACTGGGACCCCAATACTGGGACCCCGGAGCAGTGCCAGGTCCACAGAGAGATCTCTGGATCCTCAGTTCTTTATCAGCTAAGCACCCCCATGCGCTGGGCTGGGAGGGGGGTTCCCCACTGCCTTTCCACAAAGCAGGGCTGCAGACTCTCTGGGGCCCCTCACCACCACCTCGCCGCGGCCACACCCTGTGACAAAATGCCAGTACACAGAAGGGCACACAATTCTCCGCGGCCACACCGTGTAGGGGTGGCAGAGCCCGCCCCCACCTGGGGCAGCTGCTGGAGATGTGCCTCCTCCCTGCCCTCCCGCGCCAGGGGTACGGCCAGTCCTGGTCCCGTCCCACATGTCCCTCTGGGCCAGCACCGCGCTGGGGCTGCGCCCCCGCACTCCAGGGCACTGCAGGGGGCGCCGGGCGCTGGCAGAGGCGGGCCAGAGCCTCGCCACTGCATACCCTCTCCCCGCCTGGGAAGCCTTACATAACACCGTTCGCGGTACACACCCTGCGCTCACGGCCCGTCCGACTCCACGGCGGGACCTCGCCCCGCACCCCCTCTCCTGCAGCGCCCCGCTCGTGGGGAGGCTCCAGAAAGGACAGCTAAGCCCCGCTCCTACGCCGGAGCAGGCTCGGCCCCCACCTCCCACACTCAGCCCTTTCCCCCTCCCCTCGGCCCCCCACCACTCCTCCCGAGTTCTGGTTTGAATTAGTCACCGGCTCCAACCACCACATTCCTCAGGCTGCTGGCGTCCAGCCAGGCGCTGGGGCGGGGGCGCCCCGCCCGGACGGGTTTGGGAGTGGGGTGCGGGAGAAAGCGCCGCCTCTGGAGGGGAAGGGGCGGTCCCGAGGGCTGTGCCTCCGCACAGCCCCCCTCCCCGCCCACCCCAGCGCAGGAATCTCCCTAATTATGTCCCCCACCCCCACCCTACCCGCCCGCTGGGAGGCGCGCAGCACGCTTCCAGACTCCCCGGCCCCGGAGCGAGAGGGGCGCTCCGAGGCGGGTGGACACCAAGGGGCAACCCTAGGGCGGGGCAGCTGGAGGGGGCGAGGGGCCGCTCCGAGCGTGAAAGGGAGAGGCGGGTGGTACAGAACTGGGTGGGGCCGGGAAGACTCGGGACGCGAAGTTGTGGGGAGCAGAGGTGTGGGGCGCGAGAAGGCACGGCGGAGGGGGCGCGCGGGCGGGGGCACAGCGACTCCGGGGGAGACCGAGGGGCCGCGCGGCGATCTCAGAAACGACTCCAGTAAACAGGGAATAGGGACGGAGCGGCGCGCCAGACACCGCCCCGCGGGGAGGGAGGGGTGGGACGGGGGCCACCGGGCCAGGAGTGGGGCGCCCGGCCGTGCAGTGGCGCTAACACTCAAGCCTCCAGAGCGAAACGCGCCGGACAAAAGCACGCAGCGGAGCCGTTTCCCAACTTTGCACAACTTGCGTCCCAACTTCAGAGACAGAGCGGGGCTCCCGGGGCGAGGCGCGTCGCCTCCCCGCGCGTCCGGCGCTGCCCAGCTTGCGCCAAACCGTCTACACCCCCTCAGTGACACGCACCCAAAGCGCCGCGCCCAGCCCCGCGCCCCCTCCCGCCGCGTTCCCGGAGACCCGGTCCCTGCGCGCCACGTCGCGCCCGGCGCCCCTACCTGCGCGCTCAGCACCAGGGCATCAGCCATAGCCCGCGCCGGGCCGAGGTCGCGGTGCGGCGGCGGCTGCAGGCGGCGAGCCCCGGGCGGGGCGGGTCCGGCAGGGCGGGCGGTGCAGTCCCCGCGGCAGAGCTGCTCCGAGTGGCCGGGCCCCCTCGCGCGGAGGCGGCTCTTGTAACTCCGGCTGGGGCGGGCGGGTCGACCCGGAGCTGTGCCGAGAGGGCGGGGCCGGGCGGGGCCGAGCGGGGCCGGGACTGGCGCGCAGGGCCGACCCGGCCGGGACCCGGGGGTGGGCGCTGCGGGGGCCACCCGGGAGCGCAGGTTCCAGGTGGCGCCGCACGTCTGAGGTGTGCGTGCCCTCTCCCCCTAGCCCCTAGCCCCTGGCGGGTCCCAGCCTGCCTCGCCCCCAAATGTCTCCGTGTGTGGCTTCATACTCCTCGCAGCTCCCAGAGGCTCGTCCTCACAGCTGGCACTTTGAATCAACCCAGTTTGTAGCCAGCGCCAAGGGGTCTCGAAAGCGACTGGGGAGGGGGACTTGGGTCATTCCGCCGCCGCCACCTTCCAGCCTGACACCGACCTTTGAGATTTCTCTCATCGGGGCAAGTGTCCTTCAAATCCTAGGTCCTGGTCTCACCGGATTCCGGACTCCACCAGCCGCGCCTTTTTCTCACCTTTCCCCTTTCTGGGAGCCCTCAAGCCCCCAACCCAACCCAGCCAGAAGATGCTGGTCTCACCTCCCAGGTCAGGGTCACCAGCGCTGGGGCTGCAGTGCTGCTAGGTACACAGCAGTGAGGCCTGCAGCCGGGGCCCACCTTCTGCTCTGGACTCCCAGAAAGAAGCCCAGCCCCTCCTCCTCTACCCCTTTCTCCTCGGACCCCCTCTTCAACCGGTGCCCTGTCCCCACTTGCAGGGCTGGGAGTTTCCAAATTTACAGCCATTTCCCACAGTCACTTCTAACTACGTGGAGATTTTATTAAACTGCTTAATGATGGGTTCAAGGCCCTCTGGCTACACACCCCCTTCTGCACCCCCATTCTCTTCCCCCACTGAATCCTCTTACCCGCCTCCCGGGTGGTCACCCACTACCCACATCAAGCCCGCTTTCCCTCCTTCCTGAATACTGGGGCAGGGAGACCCTCACAGGGAAACTGGGAAGACCCTGTCTCAGGCAGGCGCGCCCTCCTGGCTGCAAGTCTGCGAGTGGGCCGGGGCTGAGATGGCCCTGTCCTCTGAAATGGCAAACATGTTTACAGGCTAAAAATACCCAGCCAACTCTGCTGCCAGCCCCGGGGGCTGTGTCCCAGGTCCAGTTACCCGTAAGGGCCGTGGGGGAGGGACCAGACAAGGGGCCACAGACAAGCAGGCGCTTATGTAAAGGACATAGAAAGGTGGAGACACATGTGTAGGCATTGAGACAGGCATAGACAAGCAGACACACAAAGCAGACATCAGCTCTCACTCTCTCTCTTTCTCTCTCTCTCTCTCTCTCACACACACACACACACACACACACACACACACACACACACACACACACACAGGTACCCAGATAAGTGACTCAAACCCACACATTACACATCATCAGCACAGTCATAGGCACAGGCTCTGAAGAATCCCCCTCCTTCATTTAGCACTACACCCTTTCCTAGAACCTGTCTTACTTAGAGAAAAAAAAAAATTTGACTTGTGGTTAGGTCTGCAGCCTCCAGCTGAGCTCAGTCCATATACATCCCAAGGACCGGGGTTCATTCATGTCCTGGGCCAGGAGGGAACAACTGAGATATGCAACTAAAATAAAAATACTTCCTCCTCTTCTCTTAAAAAAAAAAAAAAGAAAAGAAAAAGAGTAGCAGTTAGATCTATAGCCTCCAAAGAATGAAGGTCACATACCCCTGGGTTCGAGTCCCCCAGGTCCAAGGCAAACAGACAAATGAAAAATAAAGTGCATCTTCCTCCTCTCTCCTGCCTGCCTGCTACTGTCTTCAATCCTGCCTATGCCTTTCCTTAAAAAAAATAAAAATAAAAACTAAGAACCAGTTCTTTCCTTATCAATGGCCTTTTAAATGTTATTCCATATTAAACAATATATATTCAGCTTATAAAATATGGACCAAGAACATAGATCAAGTGGCCTACCGATCGAACAATCCTTGCAGACATGTAAGTAACATCAATTCCTCCATATAAAAGGTGTCAACAATACAGAAAGGTAGAACAATAAAAAGTAAATGTCTCCCTCCTCCCCTGCCCAGTCACTCTACCCAAAAGTAACCACTGTTAACTGGTTGCCAAGGGATTTCTTTATGAATCACTGGGTTCCTTGAAAGTGCAAGTTTTCCCAGTGCTTCTTAAAATGGGAGTTGATTCGGTTTTCAGAAAGATGGCGCTCACCTGACCACAAAGACACAGGTATCTGCAAAAGGACTCCGGGGAGCTTGGAGGGAGGAGCCACAGCACGTAAGGAAGAGTCGGGCAAGGCCTGGATGTTGTCCCCTCAAGGCATCATGGGCTCCCCCAGCCTCCCAGGAGGATCTCGGGCTCAGAGCCAGCGTATCTGTGCCACTGTTTGCTCTGGCCACCCTCTTGATCAACAGGGAAGACAGGCTCTGGAGCAGACTTCCTTCAGGGCTAAGTGTCAAGGTACCTTGTGGGGAGTGGTCCTGGGGCCTAGCTCCCACTCCACTCCAAGCTGGAAGCAAAGAGAAGTGGGGAACCCAGACTCCCCTTTTAAAACCATGAGAAGGTGGGGCTATGTTTACATCAATAACCTCTGAAGGAGCACAGGCCACATGCCCCTGGGTTTGAGTCCCAGGTTCAGGGGGAACAACCAATGTGAACAACTAAATTAAAATAAACATACTTCCTCCTCTCTCTTCCAGCCTGCCAGCCTGCTCACCTTCATTCCCACATACACCTTTCCTTTAAAAAAAAAAAACACCCAAAAACCTGATAATAATGCTGGAATCTGAACTGTAGGAGTCCCTACATCAGCCCCTCAAGCCAGGGGATGGGAATATTTACAAAATTGCAATGGTGTACTTTGGAGACCCTGTTAGAAATGTCTGTGAACTCTTCTTTCCCCTGACCCCAAGCTACCTTAAAGATGGCTGTTTCCAGCAGCAGAAACTTTTTCCTTTTGAAAGGAAAGGTGTAGGTGAGAATAAAGGTGAGCAGGCAGGCAGGAAAAGAGAGAAGAAAGCATCTTTATTTTATTTTTATTTAGTTGTTCACACTGGTTGTTTCCCCCTGGGCCCAGGACTGGAACCCAGGGTTATGTGACCTGCTCCTTCAGAGATTGATTTGCTACTCCACCACGGCTCACCGACATTTTGTTTAAGGTGCAGGCAGGAAGGAAGGTGAGTAGAGGCAGACAGGCAGGAAAAGGAAGTTTTGGGGAGGAAAACATTTATTTCATTTAGTTGTTCATCTTGAATGTTTCCCCCTCAGGTCTCACACCTGGGTCCTTGGGATGGATGCGGACTATGTCTCCTTGCTTTATCTGCTAGGGCACACCAGAAGAAGCATTTTTATTTATTTTATTTAGTTGTTCGTTTTGGATGTTCCTCCCCCACCTCATCCCTCGGGGTCTCCAACCCTGGTCCTTGGGATGTATGTGAACTACAGCAGGGGATGGAGTAGTGAAACCCCAGGACACACTGCAGCGGGCATTTTCTTTGCTAGTTGTTCATCTTCACATGCTCTGGGAGGAAATGGTCCCGGGGTGTTCGTATTTTACCTTAAGTCCCATAATTTGCAGCAATAGGAGTCAAAGCTCCCACTAAGATCTCAGTCCCATGAGGGCAGGGATATGCCCTGAGCCTGGAGCAGCGGCTGGCTCCTGGCGATGCTCAGGAGCACTTTTTTGAATGAATAAATGAACGAGTGAACAGCAGGTCTAACAAGCTCTTGTTCTTTACACTGCACCCCACGATCACCCCACCACCTCGTTCTCGGCGCCGGGGGGCTGTTCCTCCAGGTACGGACTTCTCATGCGGCAACACAAAGCTTTACTGGGTCCCACACTGGCCCCCACCACTGCTGAGACAGAGACCTGCTGCATGTAATAGAGAAGTTGGCAGATGGAATTCCTGTCCCCAAGGCGCTCAGTCCAGAAAGAAATGTCTGATGTCCTCTTTAAAAAAAAAACAAAGGTGCAGGCAGGAATGAAGGTGGGCAGAGAGGCAGGAAGAGAGAGTTAGAAACATTTATTTACTTTATCCGGTTGTTCATCTTGGTTGCTCCCCGTGGCCCCGGGTCCTTGGGATGCACTTGGGGGCTACTTCTGGTGGCCTTATCCACTAGGGCACCAGGGCACCAGGGCACACTATCCTTTTGTCCCCTGCCTTGGGAAAATTGGGCTTTATCTTTTCTACCAGATCTTTTACACCACTAGCTCAACACCCCCCACCCCCCCACCCCCACACCCCAACACACACACACACCCCGCCACACATACACACACACACACACACACACACACACACACACACACACACACTCTTTCAGTTACCAGGAATGCCTTCAGTCCCCAGGAGACAATCCGTCTCCTCTGAGGCTTCAGATCCATCTGTCAAACTAAAAGCCACCAGGGATAAGAGATCAGGAAAGACTTCAAAGCGAACTCCCACTAGCCTTATCAGCTTCCCACGCCCTGGTCTTCCAGACTCACTAAGGTAAGAGAAATCTAGGGCGCTCATCACTGGGATACCCCAGAAGTGCCACTCCCTCCTGGGGGTTCCCTGATATGCAAGCAGTGCGTCTGTCTGTGATGAACCTTGGGCTCCTCTGTTGCCAGGCAACGTGCCTGTTTTGTTCCTATTATGCCCATTTCCATAGCAACCACGAAAGGGAGTTCTGTGGGCAGGCCCCTTGCCAGGGGATTCCCCTTCCCCTCCCCGCTCACCACAGTCCCCTTCTCTGAAATCAGTGTATTACAGGGAAGAAAAGAGACCGACTGCTCAGAGTAGTCATGACTTTAAATGCCCATCCCAGAAAGGAAGTGAAACATGCAATCTGTCTGCAGTCTCTTTGAAAGCAGGGTCCATGGGGGCCTTTGCCGTGTCAGCCTCAGATGCAGAGAAATGACTGTTACCCCTTCTTGGGACCATCTGGGATCTCCCAGATCCCAGCTCCACCGCATACACACACCAGCCCCGGGGGGCCTGGCATCCTGGCTGATGCCAGACTGTCTCCCTTCCATCTCATCGCTTCCTAATCTATTTCCTTCCCCAAACAGTACACCTAGGCAGTGATTCTGGGGCCCAAATAATATCTCCTAAGCAACTCTCAAACCCCTGACCCTCACCCAAACTCCAAATACGAAGTGGAGTAATATTCTCCCCCTTCAAGCTCAACTCCAATCCCAGAGTTTCAAACAGCAAATCCTGAGTCACTCCGACCAGACGGCCCTGTTTCCCTGTAACCCTGCCATTACGCTGGCTCCCAGCTGAAA